>LKNJ01004769.1:0-30514 GCA_002120245.1 Maccullochella peelii | reverse complement strand
CGCATAGTTCCCTCTGACCGCATACACCATGTTCATATGCCCATTCGATGGCAAAACATTTCCGTTGGATTTTAATAATCACTTGTTCTGCCATGTTCAGCTTCTTCTTCTTCTTCTTCTTTGAGTTTAAATGGCGGTTGGTAAACCAGTTTATAGGTGCATTACCGCCACCTACTGGACTGGACTGTGGAGCTGTAGATGTGTTTGTTGAATATTCATGAGGTAGTCATAGCCTTTAAAAGTCGACCAATGGCTTTGTGGTACTTAAATGATGACGCCCACATATCCAAAATGGTTTGTTGATATGTCGGACATATCGGAAATGCAATTGTGACTAGTGNTGACGCCCACATATCCGAAATGGTTTGTTGATATGTCGGACATATCGCAAATGCAATTGTGACACAATTCTTTTTCGACATGCCAAAATTAAATTGTAGATATCTGTAATTGTTATTCTTACTAGTGAAAAAGGAATTACTGATATCTATAATTAAATTAAAGATATCTGTAAATCAGTTTTGACTAGTCGAAATGCAATTTCTACATGTGAAAATATATTTGTAACATGTCAAAATTGTTTTACAGATATCTTAAATTAACATTTCGACATGTCAAAATGCCATTTTGACATGTCGAAATGTAATTTCCACTAGTGAAAACTAAAATCACTACTAGTCAGCCCTACTGATTAAAAGTTAAAAGGGCTTGCCATTCACGCTCACATCTCCAAGAACACCGAGCTGTTCGTCTCACTGGGCAATAAGAGTGCACTGTTTAGCTCAAGAGTGGATGGACAGAAACTATTCAGTGGCCAGTGGCTGTCATGCATTACAAGCTGAAGACACACCACCACCCAACAACCCAGCCTCATCTGAAGCTACTGCTGACTGATATTTGTCTTTCTAACTGCTGATCTGAGGCATGCATCCTATAGGCAGCATCATAAATGTACAACTTTTTAAAATTATCATATCAGGTGAATCAACGGCTCTCTGACACAGTCTAAGAATCTAAGTGCTACTACACATAATAAGCTTCACAGTGATGGGATTTATTGCTGGACTGCTATATTGGATTAGAGTGTACAGTTGTCCTGGATATTGTGTCTATGTTAATGTAAGTACATATGGATGTATGTTTGTATATGTGAAAACATACAGTGCAGTTGAAGCATCTGTAATAAGCACCCTGGGGACTCCCTCACAGCACTCTGTGGGACTGATTAGTAAATTGGTCACCTGTTCTCTTGTCAAACACACATGGGAGCACATGGACACATGCACATGGTCACACACACACAGAAGGACATGGGGGTTAGATCCTGACGTAGCAGGCTGTGTATCAGCCTGATAGCCCCCTCTACTCAGGCTATTTTCATTTGACTTACAAGGGATTAGCTGAGGTGATTACCATCTGCAGGTCTCTCCTCACTGGAGTGTGTGTGTGTGTGTGTGTGTGTGTGTTTGTATGTTCATTGACAATATTATTCTCGCTTTCTATTTCTGCCTAATGGCAATTAGGGTATGGTTAAGGTTAGGGAAAGGATGTGGTTATGGCAAATGAGTCATGGTTAAGATAGTGGTAAGGAAAACTCCTGCATGAAAGTTGAGTGTGCTACATGCCCATCCACCACCTGCCTTATGACATAAAGGGCACACTACTCCCTGTCTTGATGCTGAATGTTGGCACTGGAAGTAAATTGTGAGGTAAAGAATTGTCCAATATAAACATAATTCCTGGATTCTGGGCTGGTTTATTTCTAGTCATATTGGGTGGGAATTGTTGGGTCTCTGTAAATATAAAGAGTCGGTATAGATATGCTCTATATGAAAAAGTGCCCTGAGATAACTTTGTTATGATATGGCGCTATATAAATAAAACTGAATTGAATTGAATATTGAAATGAGTACATTCAGCAACAACATTACAAGTCTGAAACCCATCTAGAGGCCACTAGTGGGGCTAATACTGTAACAGCTGTCCTGAAGGTGACACTAGCGGAAAGACCATGGGATCATAAAAATCCAAAGGGTTCAATCACTTTGCAGCATCAATGTGCCCAACAAATTTCATGGCAATCTGGCTATTAGAATATGATATTTAATGTGGAAAATGTTGACTTTTAGCTACTGAGTAATCAAAATGAAAAAGGTTCATCCTCTGAGGGGTATGAATGTATTGGATGTAATGTATATTTCATGCTAATTTGCCCTTTAGATTTTGATATGTATTGTATATAAGTGATGTCATGACCTGATGGTGGCACGAGGGGAACATTAGGTTTCATCCTCTGAGGCATGGAATAATGTCTTTCTCAGGAGGAAGCACTGAGTGGATGGCAGTTCTAGAGGAGAGGTCAGGGGGTCACCAGAACTCTGGGTATCAGAAAAATCCATATCAAATTTCATAATATCATTGCCAGTAGCTGTCGAGGGTTTTTTGTTGGACCAACCGATGTTGTAGAGACAGGGCAATTTCCAAACTGTATGGAGTTGATTTATTTTCAGTAAGCTTGTTTGCACTGATTAGTCTGCATGGCTTTAATTTATAGGTTTTGCACAGATATCTTGTGGGCTACTGTCATATTTCCTTTCTACATATCATGACAGCTATAAACATAAAATGTGGAATAAATTCCCCTTACTGCCCACTGTGCTCAAACATGTATGCTAGGCTAATGTATTACAACAGATGCCATATATTCAACAATAAAGCAGACATGTTCTAATGCTAGCTTTGGGATGTATATTACATATAGAGCTTTGGGATTTTCTGTGTAAGTGGTTGTGTGTCTGATCATAAAGCAGAGACAGAATAAAGCAGAATGCTTAATAGCCCAGGATACAGAGTTTTACCCAATATTTATACATTCCTACATGATACCGTTGCACAAAGTAGCCTATGGTAAGCCTACATTAAAATGGTTTATGTCCATCACAGCTTTCCTCACATATGGTGTTTTATTAATGTCCTAGTGTTATATATAGTATCCATAGAGATATTGGGGAAGTCTGAAGCCTCTCTTCATATCAAACATGAACCAAAAAAAAAATATTTTAATGAAGCACAATATGGTGTTGTTGACAGATGGCATACCCAGAGCACAATATTTTGTAAAAAACAGAGGACTGGAAATGGATCAGGCTTTATATAGCCTATTATAATCTGTTAAAAGTGCTTTGAGTAGCCCGGATACAGATCCTGTATATTGGTGTGGACATACAGTATACTAGACATATACTTTAGGAACTGTGACAAAAAAAAAAAAAGACACAAAAAACCCCAAAACATCACAACTGTGCATTTCAACCCCTCATGCAGTCTGACCAAATTGAAATGATACTGTGAGACAATTACAATCTGTGTACTGAAAACCCCCCACAAAATACATGAAAAATTAAGATAACAAATATCCAACATTAAATACAGTCTATTGGTTTAAAGGTTTATGAAGACAATATTTGACTTTTCAAGCTACATGCTTTACATCAGATAATTCGCTGTACTGTATAAAACTCATTTTAAAGTAAGTTGAGCATAGCATTAGTTTAGGCAAAGCACTAAAGTTGCACTTGAAATAACTGATTGGCATCAGCTGTTTCATTCATGCTTCACAATCACTGGCTGATTCACAGCTGTGTGGCTATCAGCTGACTAATAATGTCCCATCATATTCATACAGGTGTGTAGTGTGGCCAGTTATAACCTGATGCTTCTCACTGTGATGATGCACTCAGGCTAATACCATTTACTGCTTCCCAATTTACTTTAAAAATTTACTTTTTGGTGTTTATTAAGGTGGAATAAGGAAGACTGGCATATTCTTAAGTTGTTGTTATTGTCGTTGGTGGTGTATGTTTGTGTGTGTGTGTTGCAGACTCTCTGAACGAGGCACTAAAGGCTATCAGTGTGAGTACAGAGCTGATTGAGGAGGAGCTCAAGCCTCATTTGGACACAATGCTGGCTGCTCTGCTGGAAAAGAGTAAGTCATGTAACGCACCTGCACACACACACACACACACACACACAGACCTACCTTCCACCCATCCATCTATTTAATCTGGTTTGTCATCCCATCCCAGACCTGGTTATCAAACTTTAAACCATCTCTCATTCAAAACGTTTGTTCACTGGTAAATCAGTCCTGTCTTCTAACACTCTATTATAGTTTAATGTATGAATACATTCAACTGTCATATAATCATATAATCATATAATATCATACTGTAACATTGTTTGGGCCAGTACATATCCCTATTCCCTTCAAATAATTATTTTAATCCAAAATAAATGTTTAAGATTGGCAAATCGCCATGAACCATCAGCTCCTCTGTTCAAAAGATTAAATCTGTTATCCATTTCCAACATTAACATCTATTAAACATGTATCTTTATGTATAAATGTATGTTTCAAAAGTACAACTTACCTAATGTATTTCACGACTTCTTTTTGATGAAATCTGATGTCCATTTGTATCCAACCAGACAAGCAAAGGCTATTCATCTTCCCTGTTATCACACAACTCTTAGGCAATATGCCATAAAATACAGAGGATCATCACTTTGGAATATGTAACATTGCTGGCTTCATCTGCCTAAGCCTACCTAAGTTGATGCTTTTGGCACAAACAGAGGATTCTGTAACATAAATAGTCCGTAATACTTTTATTCAGACATGACAGGACCGTTACATTGAAATATAGTGCTTGCAGAAAATAATGATGTCAAGTGATGAATTTTAAAACTTTTCAGAATCAAATTTATTGCCAAGTAGGTTTTCACATACAAGGAATTTGCTTTGGTATATTGGTGCATAAATAAGCATAGCAAATAATCAGGGTCCTGGAGGGAAGGTAAATTGCAGCCAATCACCTTCTCTGCAGAGCGAATGATAGGCTGCAGTCTGCCCTTGTCCTTGGCAGTGGCAGCAGTGTACCAGATGGTGATGGAGGAGGTGAGGATGGACTCAGTGATGGCAGTGTAGAAGTGCACCATCATTGTCTTTGGCAGGTTGAACTTCTTCAGCTGCCGCAGGAAGTACATCCTCTGCTGTGACTTTTTGGTGAGGGAGCTGTCCTGCAGCAGAGCTTGGATGATCGTGTTGAAGGTGGAGTTAAAATCCACAAACAGGATCCTGGCATAGGTTCCTGAGTCAGTCATGGATTTGAGGTGGGACAGCACAAGGTGCTCAAATTACTTCATTACCACAGAGGTCAGGGCGACTGGTCTATAGTCAATAAGTCCCATGGTACTTGGGTTTTAGAATTTTCACAGTCGAATAACCATCTAAGTGGCTTTATTAATGACCAACAGAATTTCAAAGGACACTCACCCTGTTTGTCACTTGTCTGGTCTACCATGTAGTTTCCCTAATACATTTTCTCATCAATGTCTTCATTTCCTAGATAGAAGATACAGCCCGACAGCACCCAAGCAGAGTTCAAAATTACAACACATTTTCACTCAGTTCCTTTTTGCTCACATGCTTTAACTTTGTACTGGTATAGCCTTACTGAAATGTTGCAGGTCTGACCTCATCAGATTGACTTTTTCAGACATGCGACCAACATGTAAAACTGCCATCACATATGTCATAAGGTGCATGTCTGAAGGGTGCTTTACATTAGCCTGGATTTTGTGTGCAAATTGAATATTCTGCTTAAGGGAGGCAAAATTGGCCTGTTAGACTTGTCACATATATTGGGTGAAAGTGAAAATGATGGTGGCAGTAGAGAAAATGTCAAGAGGCCACCAAAAAATGACTGGGAAAAAGTATTTTTTAATGCAACTACAACACTTTTAGTCAAAACTAACTTCACATAATTCTAGTAAATGCTGGGATTGGATATCCTGCCATTGTTTTGATTCGGAATAAATGGATTTGTGTGTCCACAGAGAAAGATGCTGCTGTTGAGATAGCCAGGAGTGGGATTCTACCCACACTGGCTCAGGCCTTACGGAGTAAAAGCAGCCTGAGCTGCCAGGTGGCTCTGGTGGTGGCAGAGATGGCCCGAGAAGGTAGGATACTGCTACAGTTGTTATTAGTTGTTATGTTCTTGGATAATATAAAACAAGATAAGAATTGTGACATTTCAGCTACAAATAATATTAAAATACAGCAGGAAAATGATTATATTGGTGTATTGGAGTATGATATGTGTTCAGAAGCCATTAGGGTTTTTTCCTGTCATCTCAGCTCTTTACTGCCCCAATATTGTTGACAAAAAGGTCAATTTAGTAGGAGGTCTAGAGCTTTTGATCATATCACATGATCTTCCTCAGCAGATGGAGTTTGCCTAGTTGTCATGGAATTTTAAATGTTCAAATTTCCATTTTTCTGAGCACTTTAAGGACTCCTCATCCATGCTGCCCCATATTTAGGGTTTATTTACAATATATCAGTTTATATACTGTACTGTGGCTTCAGTAAAGCACTGGTTTAAGCTGAATATTTACTGTAACACTATATATAATGTATATGAAAATATGTCACAGTATAGTGGGGAAAATTATTTTTTCCTCTGTCAAAGCCATTATTAGAATTATTCTGATGGCATTTTTGTTTGTAGAAAAATGAGTGAGTCCAAATTGGTGCAGTGTATGTGTTGCTTTCAACTTATTCATGTCAGTACGCCTAGGTTAAATCCATATAAGGGCCCCTTTTTTAATACAATGTTCAAGAGGTTAAATCTTATGTTATATTGTAGCTGCAGTCAGGGAGCCATGCATTGAGGCAGGCCTGGTGAAGGTGCTCGTTCCCCATCTGAACAGCAATAACCAGGAGATGCTGCTGAACACTGGCAGGGCCATCGGACGCATCTGCTTTGACAACTGTGAGTTGGTCTGACAGTGCTGGCGCGGTCAGCAGGGTTCACTGATGATGAACGGTGTACCTGTGAGGCAGATACTGTGTTCTTTTGAAGGCTACAGAGAGTGACAGGCAGCAAGTCAGTCTTTAGGTTGAAATAGGTACTATGTATATGGCTTCTAATACTCAAATGTACAATAATCTTGTATTGTCATTCAATTTAATTTGATGAATTGTATTAACATTTCCACATCAGTTATTGATGATAATTTTGCAGTAAACCAGTGAGACATGATGTTGAAATGGAACAGTGACCTTAAAGTTAAAGTGCTTTCTGAGACACAAATACATACACACCAAATACAAAATTAAATACCAACAACTAAATAATAAAACGATGTGTGTATATATGTTACTATGTCCTTGATCACTTCCACTCTCTCTCTTTGACCTCCCACCCAGCATACCAACAGGACCAGTTAGTCCAGAGTGGTGTAATCCCCCGACTGGTGTCCATGATAAGAGAGTATCCAGAGAATGACCCCCTGGTCAACGTCTGCCTGCTGGCCCTCTGTAACCTGGCTGACATGGGTGATTATTTAGTAATTGCATTTATTATAATAATTAATTATGAATCAGCTGTGATTTGAATCACATTGTCTCAGTATTTAGACATGCCCTTCACAGCTACAGGGCTGCTCTTTTAATTCTTGGTCATCTCTGTGTTTCTTCTCCATATTCTCTCTCCTGGGTTCTCTCATCAGTCATATAAAACACAGACTCTAAATTGCTCACAGGTACAAAGGCACAGTAAATGCTGGCACACACCTTCTATCTCTCACTATTGTGGCAACCCCATCAGGCCTGTGTCATTTTCAAACTGTTCTTCAGTGCTTGCCCAACTCATTTCATTGTGGAATATGTAAAACAATGAGCCAGAGCTTACACAGCGATGTCACCAGGATAAAGGAACCAAAGCTTGTCCCAAAGGAAGAGAGGCCAACACTGTTATAAAATGTTTTAAACCAAACCCTTATCAAGAAGAGAGCGGGAAATTCACTCAATTCATTCAATTTTAAAAAGCTGCTGTGTTAACTTAGCTGTCAGATGTATGATCAATTAAACTGGTAGTCAGGATAATTAGTTACCTCCAACACTGTCTATAGTTATAGACCACTATGTTTGCAGACTCTGCGCGAGATGCCCTGGCAGAGTTGGATGTGGCAGATGTACTGACGTTTCAGCTGAAACGGGCGCCTGATGCTGAACGCCGACATGTCATCCTGGAAATATTGGGCTCACTGGGCGAGAGTGGTAAGACCTGCAGGGTGATTCAGTAAGGAGGCTAGGAAAGGGAAGACTCTTTCTTGTTCTCAAGCTAGAGAACAAGAAAGAGGATGAGCGTGATCTACAGGTAATAATGTCAGATTTTCCAACATGAAATAATGTTCAACATGCACTATACAAAAGTCAAAACCTTTGTTTTTGTCTTTTTTTTATCGTTTTGTTGTTGTACATTTATTGGAAGACAATGTTTGTTGTTATTAATGGCAAATAAAAAGTCAATAGTAAAACTTACCTGATTGTGCTCTACCACCAGATGCACTGAAGCTGCAGTTTGCAGAGTCAGGAGTACCAGAGGCTTTATCAGAGATGATTAGGGGTCTGCAGGGAGGTTCTGACCCCCATGACCTCTGCAGCATCAAGATCGCCTCCAACCTCATAGTGTCCCTGCTTTTAGGAGGTGAGTGATGCAGGCGCAAACTTGTGGGACATCTCTGAATGTGTTTGTGTATACAGCAACTCCGTCTCAGTGTAGGTATTCATTTCCTTATTTGCCTTTCTGCCTGTCTTTCTGCCTGTCTTTCACCTCATTCACCTGGTCAGACTTTCCTTTAAGTAAAAGAAATTGCCCCGCACTCCACATTAAATGTGCAGAAGGTGATGTGACAGGTCTGAGCTAGGTAATCAGAAAATGCTCTGCATGTAATTTACTGTGCATATTCAGCTCTGATTGGCCACTTCAAATGACACTGACTGTTGTCTTATCCTATCCTCTATCATTGCATTCAGATAATATGCATGTCTTGACTAACTGTCATCAGCTGTCATCTAAAGAAAGAGACAGGAGGCAGACGGGCACGCAGGGGCAGGGGCAGGGGCAGGCCATGACATAACAAAGCAGCCAAGCAGGTTGTTTACAGTATTATGACTCCTTTCAGCCTTATTTATCTAGATTGTGTGACCTTTCTTGCTGGCAGTGTATCACAGGCAAAGGACAGACCATTACGCCTCTCTGTGTCTGCTGTCGTTTTATTAGGTATTTGTTTACCTCAGTAATATGCAGCAAAACATCCTTACACCATGTACATCATAATTATCTGGTTTAAAAGAGTGTGTGTGTGTGTGTGTGTGTGTGTGTGTGTGTGTGTGCACGTGCATGTGTGTGTGTCAGATGAGTCTATGCAGAAGTGTTTTGGTGAGGGATCAGGTCTGGTGTATCAGGATGTTCTGTCCTGGCTGCAGAGCTCCAACACCCAGCTGCAGCTGTCTGGAGCCCTGGCCATTGCCAACTTCGCCAGGAACGGTGAGATATTCAGTACACAGTGAGAAAAGAACACAGCCTGTAAAGAGAGCTCTGTGACATCACCCATAGGTTTCTGAAGAGATATTCCTTGCCATCTGTGCCATCTATGCGGAGCTAAGCAAGAAAAGCGATCAACCACCACCACAGCTGAGATATTTGTCAATCAAGCAAACACGCCCCCAAAATATACAGTACATCTCATTAAAGCAGCTATAAACAATGTTTTTATTATAACAATGGGTGAAATGACTGTATAATGTGAAAGGTGTCTCTTGTATTGATGAACCCACAAAGAATTATCACCAACTCTGCAGTTACCCTCAGCTCTACAGGGCTGTTTAGCTTCTTTCACCTCATTGTTGTTGTGTGGTCCTCAGCTTTACTGTTTTGGTTCACTCTTGCTGCTCTCAAATCGTCATTCCCAGCAGATGCAGGCAGCTCTTTTGAGTAACGAAAAGCTCTACTAAAGCCACTGTCCACTACCTGCTCAACAGACCCAGTTAGAGACTAGCTGGTGAACATAGTGGAGCATTTAGCAACTAAAGAGACAGATATTTCCCTCAGGAGGTGGTAGAGGCCAAAAACAGAGCTAACAGAGAGGGAATATTGGACTTAGATTCATCAGGTGACACAAACACGACTCTACATGAAGGATCATGTTGCTCCGTAACTGCTGGATGTGGAAATAAGCAACTGCTTGCTAACAAGTTTGCCATTTCACCTTACAAGGTACTGTATGTCAGTGTTGTGTTTACAGCTTGTTTTTGCTGCCCCCAAGTGGCCAAAAAAATTATTGTATATTAATGTATATTAATATCTCTCAATGGAACAATCCTCAATGTGACCACAGAGACACACTTTGGTAGAACTGATATTGAGTATCGAGTCCCTAACTTTTTGTAGAAAAAATCAATTTTTTCAATTTTAATTCCTAGATGTTGACGTCAAGACAGCGTTCTTGGAGTCAAGGCTGGATTACCACTACTAGACTATACCATTACTAGACAATGCTGTTGGGCCCCAAAACTCCAGGGGCCCTGAAGGCTTCAGGCTTTCTGTTCATCAACTGGTTGTGCTAATCAAATAGAAAATTTGTTTGGGAATATGTACCAGTAATACACATCTGACATGTCTGGTTCAATGTATCTATCTATAAATTCTAAGACCTTTGTGCTTACAGTAATTGTTGCGAATTCCCAGTTTTCTGTGTTTCTAATTAAATGTAACACACAGCAAATCTGGGGGCAGGTCGTCCCAGCAGGATAATGTATCTATGCTTGAAGCCAGCACCTAGTGGCCAATAGAGGAACTTTAGCTTAAGACCAGTCAACATGTTGTCTTCCACATCTTCCACAACATCTTCTTCAAAATACAGTTCAGCAGATTAAATATTGGCTAATTTTAAAGTAATACAATATTACTTGTAATATGATAATTATATTGAGTTTGTGTGAGTTATTGGATTACATGGCGACACTTTGAAGTGGTATATGTATTGTAATACAGTGATCAGGTTTTGAAGGTGTCTTTGTTGGCCTGCTGTGTTTCTGCCAGACAGTAACTGTGTGAAGATGCTGGACCTCGGTGTGGTTCCTCACATCCTGACCTTGTTGGAGCAGCATGTCGATGAAGGAGACGTGTCTGTTCAACATGCTGGACTGAGCGCACTCAGAAACCTGGCCATTCCTGGTATTGATCAAAGCAAAACAGAGATATGGTTCCATTGACAAAACATCAAAGTAATTACTTGAAAGTTTAACACTTAAACTTACCTTTTAAAGGACAGTCATATATATGTTCACACAAAGAAGAACATGCAAACACACACACCACTTACAGTACATTGATACACTTGGTAAGTGCATCAGTATGACCTTTGTGTCTTCCAGCCACCAACAAAGTGCGGATGCTGGAGGATGGGGTGACTGAGAGGATAAAGACGCTGCTGCGCTCTGACATGCCACCAGTTCAGTTCAAACTCCTGGGTACACTACGCATGATGGTGGATGGACAAGGTGAGCAGAACTGTTAGTTTAAGGACTTAAAATATTCCTGCATGAAACTAATTGCATTCAGTACTTAATAGTAGTGCCAGATGTGATTTCCCCTTTGTCAAATTAGTGCTACAATCAGGCCAAATTTTCCATTTGGACACAGGAATGTTCAAATTGAATGGGCAGATTGCAGTGATTGCCATTCTTCCCAGAGGATGAACTCTTAGACAGTCCATGACTCTCCTTGCCTTAACTCCACCCTCAGGCCAAGGAAGGACGCCGTGTGTCCCACTTTGAACAGTCCCCTGGGGCCTATTCATTGTGGGTTTAAAGCCTCAGTTAGTTCAATCAGGAGAGACTTCAGTAAAAGTGCACAAATATTTATTGCACATTCAAAATAAAGATGAGAAATGAGAAGGGTCTTTGGCGATTAGGCTCCATCGTGACGTAATCATATTTTAAGGGGGGTAGTGACGCCGTGAGTAGTATAGGATATCCCCCCCGATGGAGTCTAGACACTGGTGGTGGTGGTGATGGTGAAGTTTAACAGCAGCAATATGATTGGCAGATGGAGATTGTGGCGAAATCTGGTTGGATAAGTGAGAGAATAAACACCAATAATCAGCTTATTAAGAGAAGCAAGACGAGAGAGAGAGAGGGAAGGAGGGAGGGATGTGAAGGAATGAGGCATAAAGATAGTCTTCCTTATTGAACTTGCGCTGAGCTTCATAATTATTACCTTCGAATTTTTTATTAATGTATCCATTCCCCTGGCTCCATTTACATTCTGTCTTGTCGACTGGCACACCAAGCCAGTTATTTTCTCGATTAATCATTTGATCTGTAAAATGCCAGAAAATAGTGAAAAATGTCCATCACAAGTTCCCAGAGGCCAAGGTGATGCACCATCCTCATCAAAAATTGGACATTTCCAGCCCTAATGGTAAGACTGGGGTTTTTTCCCCTGTACAACTCGGTGGCAACTTGTGGCCGTATTTCCTAGTTGTTTTTGATTTTTCACCTTTCTCTGTTAACATTTTTAAATATATTTTTTCCTTTTCTCTGCTATGCTGTGTGTGTCAGAGGAGACAGCCTTGGTGCTGGGTAGAGATGCTGTGCTGCTGGCTCGGGTCATGGAGTGGTGTGAAGCCAAAGACCATGCAGGAGTCCGAGGAGAAGCCAGTCGCCTATTGGCTGCCTTCATCAGACACAGCCACAGTCCCGTGAGTCAGTTTATTCTGATCCGAAAGTTAGCATACGTTTCAGCTAAAACATACTTAATAATTTCTATCTTCTTGAGAATCATACCCAGTTTGTTGGAGTTTAACATAGTGACAGTATGTGTATATGCACACTCACATACACTGAACATCTGTAATAGGCTGATTTCCTCTCTCTGACAGGAAGTTGTCCATGCTGTAACCAAAGCCGATGGGGTTCGGCACCTTATCTCCATGGCAACAAGTGAGCATGTCATCATGCAGAACGAGGCCCTGGTTGCCCTGGCGATAGCAACTGCCACTGACATTGGTAAAGCAATTTCCGAGAATATGTTAAGTCAAAACTCCTGTGCCCAGATTTATCAAGCATGTTAGAATCACTCCTAGAAAGTTTGACTAGAATTAAATGTGAACTCTCAGCAAGGTTGAGAAGTATGCACATATATATCCTTTCATAGCAGACCTGCCTACAACTTTTAACAGGTTAGGACAGCTCTGCAGCTCCTCTAAATCCCGAAGGAGGAGAATTTTGTCACTGCTAAGCCTAGAAGTAGGACCAAAAATGCATTACTCTGAGGATGGCTGGCCAATTAGGACAGATTTTACCACTCTGAGATGCTTTATAAATACGGGCCCAGATGTCACTCCATAGCCCCCTCATGTCAGAGGACCACAACTTTAACTGTTAATGTGCTCACACACCTTGAATGGGACAGATTTTTATTCTCTTGCAATACTTTTTGCATTCCCATGCAATGACTTTGTGAAAGTCTTTTTCCAACCACAATGAACATAATGTTTAAATGTTTAAAGGTACAGGAAACGTGTGAATTTGTGTTGGTGGTCTTGCTATCAGCTCTTAGAAATATCATCACTAACTGTTAATTGCTCCCATGTTGTTTCTTTTTTTAAAATTTTATCATCCCTATTTCCTTGTTCAGACACTGGGTTTGTAAATAATTGGTCACACAAATAGTGAACCATGCTCTGGATGTGACCTTGGCCACACTCTTTCTCTCTGCAGCAAATACTGTATATGCACAGAGTGAAATACAGAGCTTGATTTGTCATTCATGGGGTTGTTGAGATGACTTGGTGTATACAGTATGATGCATAAGCCTGTCTGTACTCTCAGGAGTAGCCTGTTGATTCCCTGTCAGTGTGTTCCATTTGGTTTCTTGTTGTGTTGAACTTGGTGTGTATTATTATCACACATGGCTTTGTTGTTCCTGACTTTATTTCCATCTTGTTGAACCATTTTGCTGTTTAATCCCTGGTGAGTTTTAGCAGTTATTTGAGGAACATGCTTTGGACAGTACATCACATGTATGGAACAAACGGAATTCTGAATTAAGTTTTAAGGTTTAAGATGCTTACAGTGCTTTTAACCGTTTAAACAAGGCAATTCATAAGAATCAATTGATGTTGATAGACGTTTTAGCCAAAAAAAGAAGTCAGGCGAGGTTATATGTAAGTTGTTTAATTCCACTGAATGTAGACAGGAAGAAAGATGAGCTGCTGTGTGTGAGTAGTAATCAGAACCACAGTGGTTGGAAAGCTGTGCCTCAGGCTAACCATTGTTTGTTATTAGGTCAAGACAAAAAATAAACACTGTTGTAATGGATGATGCAGAAGCAAAGAACCACCTGACACAAAATGAAGGAAGCAAAGTATTTGCTTGTATAATATTAAGAGAACACAAAAACATTGCAAGGGAGTGCAGCCAGATGCAGGAATACACAGGACTAACCACCTCTAACTACTAACTAGTTTGGTTTATTTCATGATACAAGACAAATCAGTTAAGGTATATGATATGACTATAATTTTGAATGAAATTATGTAAAGTTAGAAAATCATTTACATGTGTGTTTACCATGTGTTTGTGTGTGTTTGTGGGTGTGTGTGAACACTACAGAGTCTATGAAGAATCCATTTAGGGATGCAGAGCTGTTGCCAATGCTGAAGAAGATGTTGGAGGATCCTGTAGGGGCAGTCGAAGTCAAGTTCAGTGCTTTAGGTCTCATCTGCAGCCTGGCTAACTCCAGTATGTGTTTGATTTTAAAACACACATTCACAGAAATTCTGTTGAAGATGTTTTAGAGTGTGATAAAAACTATAGAATACTATAAAAAGAAATATAGAATATCTGTTGTCACACAGCAGGTATGGGACATTCATTATTAAGTGAAGAGGCCTAACTATAGATTTTTTATCTTGCTGAAAGCTTGGACTGGAGGTCCTTATTTCTTTGGCTATCAGCATTTATTTTAGAAACAAATGCTTGCTTCTAGAGATGATCCATTGTGGTCTGTACCCTGAGAAGTGGTCTCACCAGCCAAAATAAATGACAATAAAGAAATGTGTTAGGATATCATTTGGAGTGGGGTATAGAGAGTTCCCAGATAGAAACAGCTGTAATCATCTATCCAAAGCCCAGGACTGAAGGTCAGTTTATATTACTATTCTCTTAGAACTAACTGACTGTAAAATGGAGCCTCAGGTGTGGTCCAATCATAGGCTGTAGAAAAAGATAGATGTACAGTCACTGGTATCACCCACAGGTTTCTGAATGGATGTTTTACAATATGGACTTCGATTCACAGAAGCCTGGGTGAAGCTGAGAAGGGACAAGCAAGCAGCAGCCACCATATTTCTCTTTCAACTTTAATATCTAAATAATGAAGCTATGATTCGTAAAATGGTCACAAAGACACATTTAGAGGTATTGAAACTAACTATTGAGACAACAATATTTCTCTTTGTGTCTTGAGAGAGAAGTTGGGACTTTTTACATACATTTCAGTACAGTTTATGTCTCTTTGGAGCCAGCATCCAGTGGTCATTAGAAGGACTGCAGTTTAAAACATTTGAGCAGCTTCAGCAGTCAGCTGTGATGTTGCTACTTTAGGTCTAGTGGAGGTAGACGTGCTACAAGAGTTGTGAGACACTGGTTCTTTCTATAGCATGTTGAACTAATGCATTAATGCATTTCTTCTGTTGTGCTCTCAAAGAAAAAGCAGCTCATCTTATGTTCCTCATTTTAAAATACAGGTGGAAAAGTTAAATATGGGACACATAATCCACACATGCAACACTCACATTCATATACACACACACAGATGTTCAGAGAATACTTTGGGCCTCTGCACGTTTTTACCTCCACTACTAACTGCAATCCATCTCACACGTCTTTCTCTTCTTCTTTCCATCCTTGTCTGCTCTAGGTGTGATGAAGGAGGAGTTGAACTCTGTGAATATGAAGGAAAGCCTCAGTAAACTGACAGATCATAGCAGCAGTAAACTTGCCTCGCAGGCCAGCTCCATACTGGCCATTCTCGGTGACACCAGCTAAACCAGAACACTGCAGAAACAAAGGATCTCATCTGCTGTATGGATTTATCCAGTTTATTCAATGACATACTTTAATCCAGATGATCTTACTGCACAGATACTGCTAAATATTGAATTGGCTTCTAAAAATGTCACCTGTTTTGTGGCAATAATTACTAATTGAAGACAAGCAAGACTGTATGCCGTAAATAGCTTCTGTTCACAGAAGTAATAAACCACATAATGACATATTTTCAGTTCTTAAAGCCTTAAGAGCACTAGAGTGTAACATTTGGTGTGAGTGTTGGCTCACAAGGAAAGGCCATTAAAGGTCATTAAAACCAAAAGGGGTTCATTCAATCAGGAGCATGAACAGCTCAACATTTTCCATGGGAATCTACCACATAGATTAGGAGACACCCTATGTGCAAAGTTGACATTTTGGACTGAGGGTGAGGGTGAGGGTGAGTGTCCTGTGGGCTCTGCGCAGACATCTCACCTCACTGATATCACTGATGCTCAGCTCATCAACCACCATCAAAGCACTTTAAACCAGACTATCCAGTCATTGTGTCATTGTCATTCTGAATAGCAAGTCGAACTAAACTATTAATGGAGCCACATTAACAAGCAATAAATCTGCATGGCATGGCCTAGTCCTAGAACCTTGGTGCATTGGATGTTGTCTCCTTCAAACTTTAATAAGAGTTGTACTGTACATAAGCTGGGGATGTCTGTATTTGCATCAGGTCACTGTGTTCACAGTTGTACATACAATTTTAAACATAGTTTAAGACAGGTCTAACCTAAATTAATTGGCAGCCCCAACTAAAGGGTCTCTTTGCATCAGCACGTGTCACACTAAAGCATGCTAATGCCACGAGCATCTCATATGTGATGGATGCAAGAGATTAGAAAGATTCACAAGTCTTGCAAGCGTTAGGGTCACAGGACAACTCAAGATGGTTGTATATATGCAGAACTGATAGTATGAGGAATAAAAATACTGTGCATTGACGTTGTAGCATTATATCCATTAAATTTGGGTTTAGTTACACTGAATGACAGACTTTGGCTGAGGTGAGATGTCCAAAGTTGTTTGCTTTTTCAGGTGCTTCTGTTCAGATATTGATGATATCTGTAAGTTGAAACTGGTACTTAACAGTAACTCTGATATGACATGAATGCAACATAAAGGCTTTATCACGCCACAATGTAGGATCAAATTGACTTTGTTTGAATGGTGGCATACACTCAACCTGGCAAAACCATCCTACAATCATCACTTTGATATGCACATTTCAATGATCAGGTTGACCAGTGGCAACAGTGTTAACTAGTGTGTTAATCTAAAGGGGTGCAGCCTCATTGGCCACACTGGATGAGCTATCTGAAAACCATAAAAACAATTAATCTCTGGCAGCATAAAAAAAAATTCAACATGCCAGCCAAACAAGTCCCCCAAACTATACAACAATTAAGTGTTTTCTGATCTGACACCTCTATCAGCAGGACAACATTGTTTGTCAGTGTCTGCCAAAACTGTTACAGAGTTTACAAAAACATTCACATTAGCGCTTTCTCATTTTTTGGCACAAAAAATGACTTGTGGTTAGTGGTGAAACATCATGATTTGAGTTACAAAAACAACTTGGTTAAGCTTAGAGTTCCATTGTCGTCATGTGGTTAAAGAAAGAACTACTTGGTTATCGTTAGGGGAAGGATCATGGTCATGGTTAAAAGAAACCAATGTAGCTTCTGGTACTGCCTATTATCACATGCAAAGATATCTTGCTCTGTCTAGCCTGAAGTTGTGTTCACATTATACTTGAAAAACCTGGCTGTTATGTTGCACATGCAGGATTAGTGAGGAGAGTGGGGGAGTCTGTGGAAGCTAACTTATTGGCAAGAAATGTTATAACCTATCATGATCTGTTCTGATTACCAGATGAAATTACTTTTGCAAAAACCAATAGGCTACGATGTCAGTGTTGCAGCAGTTACATCACTACAGAGACTCAAATTGTGTTTTTGGATCAGACCTGGTAGCTGATTCTTAAGGCTGATATTTGAACTGTCAGCAGTGCAGCATAGAAAAAAAACACACACCACATACACAATAATAGAGGAGCTGTTTTTCAGGGATAATGTGAATATAGTGGTAGGCCATGTGGGTGAGGGCTAGGAACCTGCAGCCACATTTTAATGAAGAGCTCCATGAACTACATCAAAAATGATTGACAGGTGCCTAGTCTTCTCTACTGCAACTATGCTTCCACCAGTAGTTAAAGGGTAAGAATGTTTTTACCATATCCAATGATGAGGTAAATGATAAAAAAAATCAAACTTTTAACTCATCTTGCTGTAATTATTTTGTTACTTCATAGTCTACCCAACTGGCCATTTTTGCAAACTGCTTGCTCATGTGGCTCCAGCATAACAACAATAGAAATGGCTAACACTCTTCTGTGAAGGAAGCTTCCTGTTTTATGTTATACAGTAAACATAATGGAGAAAAGCAAGTTTTCCATCTGACAGAGGAATCCTATAGAAGCCACATACACAACATGTTGAACTGTAACCAATACACATTTGTACATACAGTATACTATAATTCTAATATAATGAGTAAGCAACTTCTAACTAACTCGGTGTGAATTTATAGATGGATAATCATAGGCAATGGGTGAACATGTATATATAACATGAATAATCTGGCAATGGACATGAGGCAACAGTTCTGCTCTAATGTTTGATCAAGTAATATCTGTATTGACATATATTCTGTATTCATAAGTAGATATCACTTAACATTTGTGAACAAATCTGTATATTTTTCAGAGAGGGCATATTTGACATTTTCTGAGCTTTGTTCTAGAGAGAACAGAATAAAGTTATGCCATGTCTTCCCCCAATTGGTGTCTAATAAATCTATTTTAATTCACTGTATATATACATATATATATATATATATACACACACACACATATATATATATATATATATATAGAGAGAGAGAGAGAGAGAGAGAGAGAGAGAGAGAGACACCTGCATTTGCATATAGGGATTATTCAAACTTCTCCAGTACACATTGGGCTTCTAATTTAAATTCATAAGGTGAAGCAGAACCATGCACATGCCAAAAATGCAAAAAAACAAACGAGTGAGTAGTACCAGAGAGTAGTACAATTTGCACAATTTGCATTTTCTAGGTACCTTTTGGAATGTTTGACCACAAGCAGCGCTATGGAGCAATTCTTTTGGTACCCTTACCTACAACCCACCCTTCCCTCTCTCTCTTCAGGTCAATTCCCAATGCCTCCCACCCTATCTTCTTTTTCCCCCGAGCAAGGTCCTAGACTTTGTAACTTCCAGCTGTCCCACCACCTGTTCTTTCAACCATATACCCTCCATACTCCTCAAATCATAACTCCTGACCTCCTCCGCTTCCTAACACACCTCCACCTCAACTTACTCTGATCTCAGGACACATTCCCACTGCTTTCAAATCTGCCAGTGTCAAACCTCTTCTGAGAAAAACAACAGTGGATTCCTCAGACATCAACAACTTCCAAATAATCTTTTTCCCAACCATGATCTCATCTCATGGTGTGCGCATGGTGTGAGTAGTTTTCCATGCAGAATGGTGATCTATGGTGATCTATTTCGACCTCATTCAAACTGTCATCAAGGGGCCTTTCTCAAACCAGACACCCCCCCCCCCCAAACTCTGTCAGGGAGTTTAACTCTGTTTGTAGTACACTCACAGCTGAATGAAGCACAGGGGAGGGTATAAATACAGCGGCTAGTTTGATGAACTGCCCTCTCGCTGGTGGAAACAGGGAGATCTTCCAGAAGGCATAAACGTTTAAGGTGCCTTTTAGCATTGATGCACCAACGAAAGGTAGGTGCATATTTTTTTTGTTGCTAATGCATTTTGTAATTGATGTATATTCATATCTAATATTTACCTAGGTCCTTATTTTTCTTTAGTAAGTTCTATTAATCGTTAGTGTAGTGTAGACTAATAATTAAATTGTGCAGATCCTCAATTGTCCTCAAAGTGTCCTCAATTAATGCAAAGGATAATATTGTTGAAGAATGTCAGAGCAGCAACATGATTTCTGTAGGCCTACATATTGCCTAAGGGGATGAAATGTCCAAAGGACAATGATTGCTTTAAGGTATTAAAATAACATTTTGTCTGTTATTCTTTTTCCCAGGAGGGCAAAGGGCTGTAGAGTTAAATGCTGCCACCCATGTTTTACTGTTGTATGGTAATGCAGAGGTCTGCCTCAAGAAGGATTTTTTTGTAACAAGAACTACTGTGGCATACTTGCTGCAATTAATTTCTTCACCAAGGGACCACGGTTGAGGCCAGGAGACGGAGGTTCTTGTTTCTCTGTATAGAAATATATGGGCTTGGCCCATGGGCTTTCACTCTCTGTGGTGAGTTCTGCCTTTGGAATCCCAAAAAGCACAGTGCACAAAATGATCCACAGAGTTAGCAGGGAGATAAAGGCCAAGCTCTCCACTGTAATTGTGTTCTGTGCTCCTTGGGCATTGTTTTCATGTTCCTGCGCTGGATGTAGCTCTTGTGCTTCTGCGTTTTCCTGTATCTGGACTTACCTGCTTGTTTGCCTGCCTGTACCTGCAAGTAAGGCTACAATAAATGTTTGAACTATTGGAGCCTCTTTGCCTGTCTGTATTTGGGTCCTTCTCCTGCTGCTCTTGGCTACACATTGTAACAGTCTACGGTTTTCTAGACTAGAGAAGGGTATATTTGATCCTAAATACTATGTAACCTTTTAAGTTGTTAATGTCTGTATGACAATATTAAACGTCTATATAGCCATCATTCCAGATCCAGCTGTAGTGGAGAGGTGTAGATGAATTGTTGGTTCTTGTCTTGGTGGTTGTGCTGTGTATCTGGATGATGTAGTGGTGTATTCTGACACCTGGGAAGTGCAAGATTCAAGATTCTTTATTGTTACATGTCCCATACAAGTATAAAACAGTAAAATTCTTATGTTTTAGTTCCCCGTCTTGCAGTGTAACAATAAATAACTAAAGTACTATTAAATAAACAAGAAGTAAACAGTTAAAACAAAAATAGCATGTATAGCATATATACATGTATATAACGGTAAGTGATATATAAAAAATTTAAAATAAGATAAATAAAAATGTATGAGCAATATGTTTGCATAAATATAAACTATGTATGTATATATAGTATAATCTAGTATAATAAATATGTCAGTCCTTATTGTCCATTGTTCAAGAGCCTGGTGGCTTGGTGGAAAAAGCTGTCTTGTAGCCTGCTGGTCCGGGCTTTGAGGCTGCGGTACGGTTTGCCAGATGGTAGCCGGTGAAACAGTCTGTGGTTAGGGTGGTTGGGGTCTCTAATAATCCTGAGGGCTCTGCTGATACACCGTTCCTTATACATGTCCTGGATGGAGGGAAGCTCACATCCACTGATGCGTTGGGCTGACCGCACGACCCTCCGCAGTGTTGCGCGGTTGAGGTCAGTGCAGTTCCCAAGCCAGGCAGTGATGCATCCAGTCAGGATGCTCTCTGTTGTGCCCCTGTAGAAGGCCCTTAGGATCTTGGGCCCCATGCCAGACTTCTTCAGCCGCCTGAGGTGGAAGAGGCGTTGTTGGGCCTTCTTCACCACGTGGTCAGTGTGCACGTCCCAGCTGAGGTTCTTGGTGATATGGACGCTGAGGAACTTGAAGCTGCTGACTCTCGCAACAGCAGACCCATTGATGGTGATGGGGTCCAGCTTCCCTCCTTTCTTCCTGAAGTCTGCGATCAGCTCCTTGGTCTTGTCGACGTTGAGAGAGAGGTTGTTCTCCTGGCACCACTGTGACAGGTTGTTGACCCCTCTCCTGTAGGCCATCTCATCGCTGTCGCTGATCAGGCCTATCACCATCGTGTCATCTGCGAACTTAATCACCAAGTTGGAGCTGTGTGTAGCAACACAGTCCTGAGGGGCTCCTGTGTTGAGGGTCGGGGGGCAGAGGTGTTGGAGCCCATCCTCACCACCTGGCATCGACCTGTTAGGAAGTCCAGGATCCAGCTGCACAGGCTGAGTCCTAGACCCCTTAGCTTGGTGTCGAGTCTAGAGGGGACTATGGTGTTGAATGCTGAACTGTAGTCTACTAACAGCATCCTCACAAGAGTTTTTCTTCTCCAGGTGGGTGAGGGCGGCGTGGAGTGTTGTGGCTATGGCGTCGTCCATGGATCTGTTATGCCGGTAGGCAAATTGGTGGGGATCCAGGGTGGGCGGTAACATGCTATGAATAAGGTCCTTAACCAGCCTCTCCAAGCATTTACTCACTATGGGAGTGAGGGCAACAGGATGCCAATCATTTAAGCATGTTACCTTACTTTTCTTCGGCGTCGGAACAATGATGGATGATTTGAGGCAGGACAGGACTGTACACGTAGAAAGGGAGAGGTTGAATATGTCCGTAAACACACCGGCAAGCTGCGCCGCGCACGCTCTGAGCACTCGACCTGGGATGCCGTCTGGCCCAGTTTGTTAATGCGCTTGAATGCCTTGCGCATGTCGGCTTCTGTGATTGTCAGGGCGCTGGTCGCGTCAATGGGGGTCGGGGTTCTCTCCGGGAGGTTGGTGTTGTTAACCTCGAAACGGGGGAAGAAGTTATTTAGTTCGTCAGGGAGGGAGGCTGCAACGTTAGCTACACAGCTGGGTCTCCCTTTGAAATCCGATATTATGTGTAGCCCCTGCCACATGCTACGCGAGTCGTTTCCACTTAGCTGTGACTCAATCTTCTCCCTGTAATCCCATTTGGCTGCCTTGATCGCTCTACATAGTGGGTTTTCTTTTTCTCCTCTACGTCTCCGGAGGCAAATGCGGTGTTTCTTGCTCTCAGGGCAGCCCGCACGGAACTGTTGATCCATGGCTTTTGGTTAGGGAATATCCAGACTGTTTTCGTGGGGACAACGTCCTCTGTGTACTTCCGGATGAATCCAATGACTGTTTCCGTGTATTCGACGATGTTGTTTTCTGACGTGTCACGGAACATCTGCCAGTCCACGTGATCAAAACAGTCTTGTAATACAGCATCAGATTGGTCGGACCAGCGATGGATCGTCCCCACGGAGGGAATTACTTGCTTCAGCTTCTGCCTGTAGGCGGGCAGAAGCAGAATGGTGGAGTGATCCGATTTGCCAAAGGGTGGGCGGAGGAGGGGTTTGTAGGCATTACGGAAGGGAGAGTAGCAATGGTCGAGTACGCTGTTCCTTCATGTGTACACATCGATGTGCTGAAAGTATGTAAGTAATACCTTCCTCAAAGACGCTTGGTTGAAGTCCCCAACCACAATGAAAGCTGCCTCTGGGTGGTTGTCTTCCAGGTTGCTGATTGTGCCATACAGTTCCTTGAATGCCAGGTTTGTGTCGGCTTGAGGCGGAATGTACACAGCTATCCCGACAATAGCCGTGAATTCCCTAGGTAGCCAGAATGGCCGACACAGGAGCTCGAGATATTCCAGGTGTGGGGAGCAGAAGGACTTGGGGGAGTGAGCGCTCATAGGGTCACACCAAACATTGTTGACCATGAAACACACACCCCCTCCTTTGACTTTCCCAGAGAGTTCTCCGCGCGAAACACGGAGAATCCTGTTGGTGCGATGGCATGGTCTGGTATATCTTCCAACAACCAAGTTTCTAAAAGGCAGATAATGTTGCAATCCCTTGTTTCCCGCTGGAATGAGGTTCTCGCTCTCAGCTCGCACAGCTTGTTGTCCAGGGCTTGTACGTTGGCTCCCAGAATGCTGGGAAGCAGGGGGCGGTTGGCCCGCCTTTGTCGATGCTTCCGACGTCTCCATGGTAGCGCCGCCATTGTATGCGGGTCTTCCGCGTGCCGAGTGAAGGCAGGGTCACGGTGGAAGAATTCTGGCTCAGAGTAAGTAGTCGCTGAGTCTCTTATATCCAGTAATGTGTCTCTGCTATATCTGAGGTAGTTGGCTACCGTAGAGGTCAAAACAATACAGTAAAACAGTAAAATAAGCAAAAAACTGCAAGGACGGTGGGGAGTGCAAAACAGTGTGGCCATACGCGCCGCCATCTTGCTCGCATGTCCAGTGCATAGGTGTTCTATTTAACAATCAATCTCGCCAACTTTGAGTTTTCCAAGGCCGTGGCCTACCTCAGGAAGGTGGTGGGCCAAGGCCAAGTCCATCCAGTGCAGGCCAAAGTCATGGCTGTGCAACAGTTTCTTCCACCTACTACCAAGAAAGAGCTGATGCATTGCTTGGGGATGGTAGGCTACTACTGCAGTTTCTGTAAGAACTTTTCATCTGTGGTCGCACTGTTGACTGACCTGTTGCGGGCAAAAGCCAAGTTCATTTGGTCTTCACATTGTCAAAATGCATTTGAGAGTACAAAATCATTGTGTTCGGCTCCAGTGTTGGCAGCAGGGATGTTCTGGAGAATGCAGCCTGGAAGGAGAACAGTATTGCCTCTGGATTATGGGTAATGTATTAACTACTTGACAAATGAAGGAGACAAATTGTTAATCTTAAAGTGTCGTTGTTAACCATATTTATTATGTCTTGTTTGTGTTTTTCTTCTTCTTCTTCTCTGACTTTATTGGCGGATTGCAAACCAGCGTAAATAGGTGCATACTGCCACCTACTGAACCGGAGTGTATAACATCAGGGCTTTACATCTTCAGGTTACAAAAAAAAAAGGAAAACAAACTATATCTTACGATCTAACCCCGTATCTTTAAGGAATATAAATAGAGCCTTGCACCGTTCCCACTTTTCCTCACCCATCCCTAAAATCCCCTCTCAAATTCCATCCCCGTCCTAACTTGCATATCTTACCACGTAAGATGGTCCTCTCAGAATCATATTTACTACACCTCGATATCACATGCTCAACATTTTCGGGAACATTACACACATCACATTTATGTGAGACACATTTTGCCATTAAATACCGAGTTGACTTTAAACAAGTATGTCCAAGTCTTAACCTTGAAAAGACTACTTCCTCTCTTCTGCACCTCACTTTGAAAACCTTCCCCTTGATCATTTTCTGTATGCTGTAGTAGTGTCTCCCACTCCTTCTGCCACAAATCCTTCACTACCTGTCTTATTAATGATTTGGCCTCACCTTTCCCAACTGGAACTTTCAGTATTTCATCATCGGTTAATTTCAACGCTCTTTTTGCAATCTTATCTGCTTTCTCGTTTAGTTTGTGTTTTTTAAAGTAGAACCCTGTTTTTACGGAGGAGGGTGTTACGACCCCTCCCCTTTCTGCCTGCAGGAGCTCGCAGTCAGGGAGTGTGATTGTGTGGCACCTGTGTAGGCCTCCACCAAGGCTATAACTACTAGCCTGGTCTCACTGTCTGTCTCTCTCCAGGATCCATGCTGTCCAGGTTTTGGTTTGGTTAAATATTTTGCTACCTGCAACACTTGTGCATGCGCACACACACACATTCCTCACTCATCCATACATTCCACTCACTACTGATGCCATTACTTCCCACACCTCATGTCCTTTTGTAAATGGTTACATTTATTTCTAATAAAATCATTAATTGGCACTTTAACCCGACTTGTCTCCTCTCTTTGTCACATGCATTGAGCCAGTTTGTGACAGTGTATAGCGGATGGAAAAGCATGTAAAACCGCTGTACAAAGATTAGCCAAAGTTCAGAACAGAGCTTAAAGGCTGTGTTTAGAGGCAATGAGAACATCTCCAATAAATGCACTGTAAGTAGAAGCTGGAGATATCTTAGATGAGATAAATTAGCGTATTGGGTCAGACCGAATGGATGTGGAAAGGAAAACTCCACCACTGTTTTAAGTGAATGTTGGAATACACACATTTTAATGACCAATGTTTTGGATGGAATAAAGATAAGAGTAGAAAAGCTGTGGTATCAAGTCATGTTCCTCCAGGGACTGTCTCAGATTCACATGTTCACAGCTACTGTTCGACCTATTCAGAAACGGATGACATTCATTATAGTTTTTAACATTATATAGTTTTATATAGATTATGCAGAAAGACATTTATTATAGATTTATGATAATATTGTACAGATGGCTCTAAGAATCCTGATAACGGGCATGTGGGAATTGGTATATACTGCAAATACCCACATTTAATGTTAATATTGAAATTGTCCATATTTTCTGAGATTATTGCAATCATTCTTGGTTTTCAGTAGAGCAAGTTCAGCCATTAAAACAAGTCATTTGTTCAGATTCAGCTGCAGCCCTCAGGAGGCCATCAACACAAACCATTAAAGAAGATCTCTTGGTAGAAATATTCAAAATGCTCTTAAAACTACAAAGGATGGGTATAGGGGTACAGTTTCGTTGGATCCCTACTCATATAGGTGTTCAAGGAAATGAACAAGCAGATACATTAGCAAAAAAGGCTCTAAAATGACATGATAATGAAGTGTTTAAAAGTAGCTTATGGTAGAGGAAGCAAAGTCTCAGAGCAGCCATGATTAACACCTGACAGAAGGAATGCAGATTCAGACAATAGAAGTCTGTTAATGTAAAGCAGTTTAAAATTGGGTATCATAATCGGAGAGAAGAGGTGACCTTTACATGGCTAAGGATTGGGTACACGTTTTAATTCAATGCCATATTTAATGGGAAAAAGTCCTTCAAATTTTTGTCAGTGGTGAAATACTTCAAAAGATGCAAATTATTATGCACTGTAGTAAATATCTAATTCAGAGGAAGACACTTATTATAGTACGTGAGGCAGGGAAGGAATGGAGTTTAAAAGCATTATTGAGTACAGGTCAAGGAAACTCAGAAGGTGGTTGATGGGTTATATTATGGAGACAAGATTATGGAATAGGGTGTAATGCTTTTTTCTTTCTTTTTTTATGACCAATCAGCATTCAGGCGATTTAATGTCACGAATCTACACACTCCGATACACTAGGTGGCGGTATCCTCGTTTTACGTTGGTTTGTGATCCGCCACAACACAAAGAAGACGAAGAAGAAGAAGAAGGAAAGTCGGATGTAAACATGTCAAGGTCCAAACTCTTCTGATTTGATTAACTGTTCTGAGGTGAGAGGCAATATAATGAACCACATTTGTTGCAGCTAGCTATCGATGCATTTGTCATATTCTTTGATTGCAGAGATGTTGGTTGTTAAGCAGTTAACTTATTGTATAGTTAACACCAGTTAGCAAGCAGTTAACATACCGGTATTCGACTCTTCCCAAAGTTTCGTGTAGTAAGACACACAGTCACACACACACAGTCACACACACACACACAGACAGACACACATGCCTCTTACCATACATGTATACGCGTAGATACCGCATTGGTCTCTACCATGGATGTATAATAAGATAGTTAATAATAAAGAGTTCTTATAACACATCCATGGTCGCTGCTGTTCATTACAACGATGCGTCAACGTGGCCGCCATATTGGTACGGGGAAGCCATAATGTCTATCAAGGCAGGAGGTCTATCCACTGTTAAAGTCATCATAACACGCTGAATTTTCAACCGATGTTCAAGCTGTTTGGTTTGTTACAAATGCCATACATGTTTTTATGATACAGGACACTTATAAAATAATTTTACTATTAAAAATGCTTTTTTAAAAACACCAAAATAGCTATCTTATACTATAATACTAGCCTATAAAGAGTACGGTCTAGACCTGCTCTATCTGAAAAGTGCCGTGAGATATGTCTCACTTCTGTTATGATTTGGTGCTATATAAATAAAACTGAATTGAATTATGTAGATTGAAACAGTAATATTTCTATAGTAACGTTATAGCTAATATTTGAGATGAACTTAACATATATATATATATATATAGTAATTAGTCTAAGTATATTCTTTCTACTGAATTGAATTATGTAGATTGAAACAGTAATATTTCTATAGTAACGTTATAGCTAATATTTGAGATGAACTTAACATATATATATATATATATAGTAATTAGTCTAAGTATATTCTTTCTTCTTTCTCACGGCATTGTAAAATGGCTGCCATAATATAATTTTGGAAATAAATAAAGAATTCTGGCAGGTTTCACAATTGTGTTTTTAATTCATTTAAATTAATTGATTCTTGCAATTTTTGGATCGTATCCACATGGTTGAAATGCACTTATTGTAAGTCGCTTTGGATAAAAGCGTCAGCTAAATAAATGTAATGTAAATGATGTCCTGTTCTATACTGCCAAGATGACTCAGGTAAGCCATCAGCAGTGGGGAGAGGTGTCCGGCCTGGGCAGAGTGGACCTGTGGGTCCTGCAGTCCTCCCAGCTGCGCGTGGAGGTTCTCACCCTGGGTGCCATCATCAGGTCTGTGTGCAGCAGAGGGAAAGATGGTCAAAAGGACGATGTAGTCCTGGGCTACGATGACCTGGAAGGTAGGTTCTTCTGCACATGGCAGAAGACTGCTTAAAAAAGTGTCAAAATGAATAAAATGCTTAGATTTCAGAATTAGATAATAATTATAAGATTATTATTAGATAATCATATGTTTATTGTGGCACTGTATTTGAGCAGAGCAGATTTCTCGGGCCAGGTATTCTAAACAGAGTTTGTGGAAATGTTTTGCTGGGCTACCCCACACATTAAAAGATTTGAGGGAAAATTCTCAGATCATAGAACTGCAATGTAGAAATGAAGTAACTTTTATATTAAAGGGATGCTTACATGTGGCTTTCAGAGTTTAAATAGGAAATGTTTGCATCATTATTCATGGTGAGTGTAAGATGATAGGTAGCTACCAGTCTTTATTTAACCCCAGGTTGTTCACGTATTTATTATTTTTGCATTTATTAAACAAATTGCAATGGTGTTCACATTCAAATCACAGAAATAAGGTATTGCTTTGTTAAAAATAAAAATTATATCACATGGGGCTGTTTTTCTGGTAGAGTAGTTTCAGAATTGAGCTGCTGCATTATGTCATGCCAGAGCAACAGTGTTTGGTTGTTTTGAATTTCAGCAAAAACATTTTAGGCAGCACTTGAATATGCTGAGAAACATTTATAATAAAATATTTAAAGTAATACTATATGAACTTTAATTTGATAGAACAATAGTGGGAGATGCTTCTGGAAAGAGCTGAGAGAGTAAGTGAGGTGAATGTAAGCCAGGCATTACATTGGTGAAGGTGAATAAGAATAACCTGTGATGTTCTGTGCTGTGTTGTCAGGTTATGTGTCAGATAAGCGGTACCTGGGAGCTACGGTGGGCCGCGTGGCCAACAGGATCGCGCGGGGACACTTTGTAGTGGAGGGAAAAGAGTTCCAACTAGATGTCAATAATGGACCTAATGCACTGCATGGAGGGCTGCAAGGCTTCAATAAGGTAAGACTAAGTGAATATGTATTTGTGTTTCATCAACTTGAATGAGCTTGTTGAAAGCTTATAGCAATTTCTGTAGAACCTGAGTGGAAAAATACCATTTGTTTTCCCTCTTTGTACTCGTTTCTCATAGGTTTCACCACCCAGTTGCAGGTAAATGAGGGTTTGTAAATAAATTCATGAGCTGCTACAGACTCAAAGTATCTTAATGTGACCTATTATTCCATTAGGTTGTGCTTGTAATTTTCATACCAGTAAGAACACATGAAGAAATACAGTAAGTGAAATGAGCATCCATCCAGACAGGTTATTTTCTTATCCCAGGCTTTGCAAGCATAGTGAATGGCCAGACAACATTTATCTCCATAATGCCCATAATCCATAATCCATTCTTGGGTTGTTTGCTGAACTGTGTAACGTACTCTCTCCGTGTTACGACTTGTTGCCCAAAGAACCAGAACTAAAGGAAACACTATTTGGTGTAAATGCACCCTGAATGTTGCTTTACATTCAGTACAGTTGTTGCTTTATGTTGTTTTATATTCAGTCACATCCTTTCTCACTGTGTTAAACAAGAGTACACAGACATCATAGACATTCTGCTGGGCCTTTGATCTATTTGGAGCATAAATGTTCATAAATCCATGTAGAACAAATGTGCTCCTATAACTTCAGAGTATTGGTTTGAAAATTAGGAACTCAAAGAAATGAGAGCAGCCAAAGAGGTACTAGGCTGCTATACAGTCCCTGTTCACATGTGGAACAGAATTTATGAGGCGTCAATAGCATCGATATTGACATTTGAGAGTTTGAAAAATTTCTGTATGCTTCATATTTATACAAAATTAAATTAGAGTTGTATATCCACTGAATATATGCATGTATTGTGCTTCCTGTATTTGTAGTATTTTATTTTATTATTATTTTATTACCTGTTATTGATCTCTTGTAACAATGACTACTTCCACTTTATAAACCTATATGTATATGCTGTATAATACTGTATGTATGTATGTGTTTGTCTCTTCAGGCTATCTGGCTTGCTACAGCAGTGAAAGGTGGTGTACAGCTGAGTCTTACTAGTCCAGATGGGGACCAAGGTTATCCTGGAGAGGTTCAGGTCTCTGTCTCCTACACCGTACAGGTAAACACAGCTGATTCATAATTTCACTGCTCTGTAGCTGATCACCCTCAAGGCATCCC
>LKNJ01004768.1:0-28761 GCA_002120245.1 Maccullochella peelii | reverse complement strand
ACGTGAAGCGCTGTGAATACTTTCCGGATGCACTGTATACTGTGGGGTTTGTCGCTGGAAGTGAATTTTGTCTCTGATGGTGTTATATTCACATGGTAGTTGTACGTGTTTTTACATCCTACTGTTAGATAGATAGAAACTAGTTTGGTCGCCCATGCACAATAACAAAAGATACACAAGTCAGACAGCTCACAGCAGACAACAATTAATGACACAAGCAATACAGTAGCAACAATAGTAACACCAACACACAAACTAACAAGAGGACATTAGTGGAGCTCAGGAGCTCGCCTGGCCACTAAATTTAAAAACAGGATATTAATGCAATCAATCAATAATACATAAAATGAATAAAAGGCCAACTGTAGTGATGCACCTAAAAACAGGACCAGTAATACAGGCAATAAATATGAAATGAAACCTTTAAAACGAACAAAGGCAAATAGAGTACATATAAAACAAATTATGTAGAAAACACAGCCTGTATTTCAGAAAAGTATCACATCAAAACTTTAACAGCTGTGAGCACAAAAGACTAAATATAAATGGTTTTATGGAGCATCTTGGCATCCTAAACCAATCACTGTGTAGCTCTGCAGATCAGAAACCCATCTGACCAAACAAACAAGCAAACATCACCAAAACTAGTTATCCAGTCCTCTTCTGTGATAGCTGGTTTTACTTCTACATCGGACCATCTGCAGCGCTGCCATGGTGCAGAATAATGCAGAATTGTAAATGATGACAATCCCATCATAAAATCTTAAATCAATTCATAATGTAGGCCAGCCTAGATAGAAAGCTTACCTGCAGCTCACATTGTAACAGTTAATTTATTGAGTTTGCAGGGCCTGTCTCCCTAAAGTCTTTTCAGGTTTTTCTTTCTTTGCACGTGCAGGGTCCCAATTAGGTTTGTGTTTCTGGTCAACTTGATGGATAGGAAGCCCTTTACACAAACAATTTTCAGTTGTGCCATTATGCTCCACAGAATGTGTGCAGAGCTGATGATATTCAATTAAAGAAATGCTCAGGTTGTAGTCCAGAAGAGACCTTAATTATGGGTGGACCATCCAAACGGGTATTTGGTGCCCCGGGCAATACTGGACTGAGAAGGGGAAATTACATGCATGCACTTGGAATAGGATCAGACATTTCTGAATAGCACGTGTAATGATTGAATCCCCCTAAATAATATATAAAAACAAATTCCTTAACAATAAACTATATCATAAAATTGTATTTGTGATATTTCTTAGGTATTTTGTCATCACTCATCTTTATGACAAAATAAACTGTGAATGACTGTGTCTAATTTGAGTCAGGCAGTTGACGACTGGATTTATTATTATTATTTACAACCTGACCAGGTCAAGTCAGGCATAAAATCCAACTGATGTTGATACTAGAGTGACTCTTTTGTATGCCTGTTTACTGCCGAGCTTCATGTTTTATGGGTTGGTGCACGCTGACCTGTTTGTGCAGTTGCATTTAAGCTTTTGCTGGCTCAGACTTGGGATTCAAATTGCCTTCACTGCTGTACCATCTCTCCCTTGATACTCAGGTCGACAAATTATTTGACCCCTAAGGTCAAGAAGCATTTTAAAAAGCTGAAGCCTCAAAGTAATCCTCCATTGATAAACCTCTGGGCTCTTCTATCCTCTTTAAAAAGCCACAGTTAAAAGCTGGGGTCTGGCCAAGACCCGCAGGCTGTCCAGCAAAAAATATTGATGAAAGCCTCCAGTCAAAGACTTTACTGAAGCTTCTGCTGTTTGTTAGCATCAAACTTTTTCATTTTACTGGAGATTATCTGGCCATATTCATGGTGGACAAAATCCATAAGGAGTCTCCACTGTCTTCCTGCAGTAATGTTTATCATACTCGTAAAGAACCTTTTGGGTTTCAAGTGCTGTTTCTATTGCAAATTCTTCTAGAATAAACACCTATGCATTATTGGTTTTCAAACTAAAAGATGTTGAAAAATTCTGCTTGTGTATTGGTATCAGGAATAAAACATAATTTCTTGTCCCCACGACTCTGCAGCAACAATAATAAACAATAGATCCCCCGCTGTCACATAAAACTGTCTATAAACCAGCCTGCAATGACAGATGTCAGACCAGAAAAGCTTTCTGTTCTCTTCTTGTAGGAGTGTGCTCCTCCCCCATCCTTTCATGCCTTAGAAACAGAATCAGCAAGTAACAAAATGGAGAAATCTACATCACAGTGTAGATCAGTAGAGCTGTGGGTTACTGTACTTGGATAACCTGGATTTTTCAGCCACCTAATGACAAAGTTCAGTACTCAGTATTTTATTTAAAGTGCTGTGTAAGATTTATTGTATTGCAATGAAAGTCATCAAGAGATTTGCTGAAGCTTGATACTCCTAAATTTGCCACATTTGCAGAAGATCTGTGGTTGCAAGAAGAATATTGTGATGATGGAACACATCCTTTTATGTAGTGTGTTACGTGTTCCCGAGAGCTTTGACTCAACCTAAACCCGATTCGGCCTGACCATGTGAGTTCCAGCCTGGTCAGACTCTAATTTCTCTGTGTACGAGTCTCAGAGTTTGATCAGGCCGGGTTTTATTTCATCAACATGTGAGCCAATGCGCTGACTCAATAAGTGCAAGGGACTTGGGCAGAAACTGTAAGGATTAAGCCTGATTTTAGCTGAGACTTGGGCGCCCCCAACTCATTTTAAAATGTCTGCCAGATCGGTTGTCATTTGACGTGCAGTCTGAGGGCGGATGCCTGATTAATTGCTTTCTGGCTGTTGGACAATTGATTGGATTTAACGGCGGGTCAGAAATTTTGGTGAGCTGTCTTGCAATTTGAGCAGTTCCATGGTCTTTCCCACATGGCTGCCAAACCGTTAGTTGAACTTGTTTTAATATTACTGGAGAAGTATCTTACGTGATGTGTGATATATCTGTGACATAAAGCTGAAGTTCACTGCAGAACAGACATCATATTGTCTGCATCTTCCAGCAATCTGAATCTCCATGTTTTTCTTTTTTTGTCTTACTTTCTGTTCATGTTGATGACATGGACATGACATTGTTGAGAACGTGGCCGTCTTGTTTGAATAAACTTTATTAGAATTGTCAATGGACAAAACCGACCGGGGATTCCGTGTTTACGTTCAATGTGAGCACCGCGTTGTGGCCAGTGAATTGATCCATACAATGTGAGTCATAGAGGTTGCAGGTTTTGGCCGTGCAGGAAGACTGATTAAAACACGCAGTGTGAGTTAACACAGTTAATAAAAAATGCATTGTCTGCACAGCTTTATATGGAATTTAAAAAAATCACTTCAGGGGAATTTAATTTGTCCTGAGATGACAGAATGTGCAGCTTCTTTGAGATGATTAATAGCAGCGTGAAAAATTTGACCGTGTCAAATGTACAAGGTATAAATAACAGGGACTTCTGCAGCAAGATATGACACTCATTAATGACCAGCTTCATTAAATGCTGCAGCAGTCTGACCTGAAACGGGTCAAGTCTCATATATTTTCATTTGAGTCAGTTGAGTGAGAATATAAATAGACTTGCCGAAATGTTTTGAGCCTCGATATTTGCTTATATTATAATATAATGATGAAATGATTGACCCAACCTCAACATATGGTTCACTCGCAGATGCAGAGCATCCCACAGCATTGCAGCAACCTATTAAAATGAGTCAGCCTGTAGTGTAGCTCATTTCCCTTGCCTTCTACACATCCCTTTATTTCCTGTCATGCATGATATCACTCATGTAGTTGCTGTACACACTGTCCTCTGTCTGACCTCACATCTCTATGCTGCTAATGTGTGATACCACCACCAAGAGCACAGTTTGGACTCCTGTGTGTGTGTGTGTGTGTGTGCGTGCGTGCGTGCGTGCGTGCGTGCCATGTCCCTGTTTGATTTGTCCTTCACCTCTCTTGTTGTAATAATAGACTCTAGCAGCTCCAGTAATTTGTCTGTTCAGCAGTAGATAACCTTCAGTAGCTTCCAGGTGTGTCTGTCCTCTTCACAGAGTGATGTAAACCGTTTTTTCTATTTGATGTGATAGCTTTAAAAAGTTTGAAAGTTGTTTCCTGTCCTGATTTACAGTTCCTGGTGAGCAAGTGCCTTTGTGTGTGTACAGTCCACTTCCACTGAGTGCTCTTCTGTCTAGTGACCTACTAGTTTGCAGTTTTGTTTTCTTGTTTCTTTTGGTTATCTTGCTCTGTGGTGTTCAGAAACCTCATTGTTTCGGTTCTTCTTCCAGGCGCACGTGCACCTCGAGCACTTGTGGACCAGAAGTCTTCAGTGATCAAGCACAGTCCAACAGTGAAGAGAGAGTCGCCCTCTCCTCAGGGCCGAGTCAACAACACGAGGTAATGAATTCTTTCAAATCTGCTTGGGTTTCTCCAGGTACTCTGGCTTCCTCTCGCAGTCCAGACAAGACATGCAGGTTAGGTTAATTGACATCTCTAAATTGCCCGTAGGTGTGTGTGAATGTTTCTGTCTCTGACTGGTGACCAGTCCAGGGTGTACCCTGCCTCTCGCCCAATGTCAGCTGGGATAGGCTCCAGCCCCCCTGCGACCCTCTGAGGATATATATATATATATAATATTACCTACCTAAACATTGTTGCAGACCAATTACATGGTCAGTATCAATTGTAATTTCTTGTATCTGTTGAATTATATGAATAAAAACTGTGTTATTTTGCTTCAGCGAGAACCAGCAGTTCTTGAAGGAAGTGGTGCAGAGTGTTCTGGATGGTCAGGGAGTCGGCTGGCTCAACATGAAAAAAGTGCGCCGCCTGTTGGAGAACGAGCAGCTTCGTGTCTTTGTGTTGAGTAAGCTTAACAGAGCCATCCAGTCGGAGGAAGATGCCAGACAGGAGATCATACGGGATGTGGTGAGATACTTGTTTTTCGCCCTTTCCACTGTAAACTGATGTGTCAAAGAAATACGCAATCTTAACAACAAAGCCAGAAAAATAAAAGCACAAATATAACATTAAAGTCTGCCTAAATCAGAATCACTCAAGATTTTTTTGTTCAGAAAATTTGAATTTGGCTGCAACTAACGATTATTTTCATTATTGATTATTCTGCTGATGAATCATTTTGTCTATATAATGTCCATCCGTTGTAATATCCTACAGCCCAAGGTGATGTATTCAAGTTGCTTGTTTTATTCAGTAACGTCCAGTTTAATCCAAAGATATTCAGCATCAAATCCTTACATTTGAGAGCTTGGACACTATTTGGGGAAAAAAAAGACTAAAATGATCAATTATCGAAATAGTTTTCTGTAGTTTAGAGTGACATTTTGCAGCTGTAGGTTACTTGATAATTAAGGTTAACAACACTCTGTTGGGAACAGTCAAGTGAACTCACTGCAAGAACTTGCACCAAAACTTAATTCAAGAAAATGTCAAGTCAACTTTTTTTTATATAGCCCAACACCTCTAATTTGTCTCAGATAAGGCCATGGGGATTGTAGTGTTGCTTATATTTGTTGTTTTTTTTAAACCTTGTTACTGTGTTTTGTGTCCAGGAGGTGAGCAGAAAGGTGTACAAAGGCATGCTGGACATTTTGAAGTGCACAGTGTCCAGTCTGGAGCACTCTTACACTAATGCAGGCCTCGGAGGAATGGCCAGTGTCTTCAGCTTATTGGAAATAGCACGCACACATTATCAAACCAAAGGTACGTCCCACACGTTCAGCACAGGAATGCATGAATTTAATGCTGGATTGTGTGATTTATAATTAGATTTAAAAAAATTTGTCACCTTATTTTTTTTAAAGACTTTTTGTGCTGAGAAGCATAACAGACGGCCTGTGCTACTAACACTGTCCATGTCTTTGCATTGTGTTTATATTAAGCTTTAAGCAGCATGCTAGACGTTAACTCACTAAAACATTCACTGTAACTGTAAAGTTTAGATCTCGTCACTGTTTTTTCCTTCTTTGTCTAATACTGTTCATCCTCTCCCAGTTTAAACCCCAACCGTTCCATTTCTGTAATTTTGATGAACTCTGTCTTTGGCCCCTTAATTTTTGGTAACATGGTAGACCCAGAAAAACGCAAGCGAAGCCCCACAGACAGTGCTGGCAGCCCGGGGAGTAAAGAGAGTCCTTCTGGCCGTATGGAGACTGCCAGACCTCAGGGCCTTCTGAATGTGCCACACCTGCAGCTGCCGCACCACACAATGGGCAAAGGAGCCCGCCATTTTGATACCCGGAGTCTGAACGAGGAGAACTTTATTGCCTCGATTGGTGTGTACACCACTCCAGCCCCGGTTGCATGTGCACTGTGAGATCCCCCTACCCTGTTCCCTACAAGCTCATCAACCTTAATACCAGTCTCCCACCCCCTTCTCCTCCAACCGTCTCAAAGAAAGATCCCTTCGCTTGTCCCAGACAGATTCTTACAGGTGTTATAATATTCCACACACTTTGACCTGAAATACTGGTGGTAATCGCGGGAGTGGGCTTTGTAAAAAACAAACAAAAGAAATCAATTAAGTTTTTCTGTGTCTGGTAAGGATTTTTCTAAATTTAATTGGTTTAAAATGAAAATCTAAATTCAGAATTTGGCCCTGGTTAAAATGTCCCCATTGCAGATATGAAGTAGCCTTGAAAAGTGTCTGGAATATTTCCCTGTGTTCCAGGCTGAACTGCGTGTGTTTGTCTCCCCTTCCTTAAGCATCTGTGCCCCTGTTTGCCTCTTCACTGGAGTTCTGTTGTGAACCTCTTAGCACCTTGAATGCATGTCTTTTCTTTTTGGTCTTCCAATACCTAAATCTGCAGTAGTGGACGAGGGGAAACCAGAGGTATGCGCATCGATGGTCAAATCGGCGAACGTCTTTGCCTTTACTGCAGGTTTCTGCGAGGCGTGCTGTAGAAAATGGCAGCTCCCTTTGCTCTCAGCATGGAGGGTGGAAGCATCTCTCCCCAGTAAACAGTCCCAGTAAAGAGACAAATTTCACTGCAGAAAGTGTTTTATATTGGTCGCCAAAGAACCAACTGACTTAGAAAATCCTTAATAATCTCTTTACCACTTACTTCTCCGAGAATTATTCTGGGTCTGTATACGGGGGACACTTTCAGTCAACCACCCTGACACCTCTCCTACCTGCACCCCTTCTTTTCCTGTTAGAAGTTGCACCTTCAATTCTACAGAATGCTGTGAGACTTGCATCCCGGGCTTCTGCAACTGCTCCATTTCACCTGCTGGCTAGTCGGCCTCTCAACCCCATCCCATGCTCTTTTTTTCCGTATCAGCCATCTCTCTCTCTCACCTTTGCTCTGGAGAGCCAGACAAATGCATTCGATGACATCGGTGGCCTGTGGTCAGAGCCAAAGCTCATTCTGACGTCACTGTGTGGCTCTCCAGGACTTTGGGCCAGTAGCCCCGGGTGTGTTGTAATGTTACCTTAGTAGCTGTTACACACAGTGGATCCAACTTGTCAACAAAATACTTCTTTTTTTTTTAAAAAAAATTTCCAGATTAAATCACAGCTACATGCAAACATTACAAAACACCTTTTTTCAATAATGACAGAGTCTCAATGCTTATTTTGTTTTTGTTTTGATTTAAATGCTCGCCCACCATACATGCCTATTCAACCAGCTCTCTGACTCTCTCTCTGTCTTTCTCTCCTTGCTTGCAATGCATCTTGGGTAGAATTGTGGAGCAAGCACCAGGATAAGCAAAAAGCTATGGAAAAACCACAGAGTAAGAGACTTTTCACACACCAAAAAAGAAAGAAAAAAGATTGGGGTGTTCAGCTGTTTTTTTTCCACCCCCTTCTCTCCACCTTTTCAAACTCGCCAGTGTCTTTCTACATGAATAAATGAAAAGTAGCGCTCCTAATAAGAATGTCAGAATGGATAACTGCCAAATATAGCCATAAGAGTCTTGATGTGAGATTATAAAATCAAGATTTTTACATTGGATTGATTTTGTACTACAGATGAGCTGAGAATGAGAATTTGGAGATACTGAAGTGGAGATACTCTGATGTTCTAGTTCTGCACCTATTGCACATGATACTGGCTTATTATTTGCAGTAGTTTCGGTATCCTTTAGTGGTATTAAATGTGCTGTATTTGCTATAAGGCAACTAGGGTCACAGAATTTCTCACAGATGTAGTGCTGTGAGAAATGAACACCCTTGTTTTACTTCCCAGAAAATATTTCATGTTGTGTTTAATCAAGACTTGAGATGGCAGCCAGTCTTGGTATGTTTTGGTAAGTTCTTCCAGCAGTATGTACTACTTTTACTCTAATATAGTATGTCATGACCTCAGCTTTGTTAACCTAATACAAGGTGGGATGCAGAACAAACTGTAGAAGCAGGTACATTATTTAATTCTATACAGCTTTTAAAATAAAATAACAAATGTTTAGTGATGTGGATATTTGACACAAAACCCTGCGGACTGTTTTAGGGTCCTTGACATAAAAAAAAATATGGGAATTTTCTGTTATAGTCAATGGCTTAAAGCTTAAGCTATATGTCATTTGTTTTCTAGTGTTTTTTTTCCCCCTTGACACCGTGCTTCAAGATGAGCAGGAATGAATACCTGCTGCCCTGTCCTGCTCTTTTAACTGTATTTTTTCCAGTTTCAAGTGGCTTGCTGTAAAGTGTGTATTTACAGCCAATATTCCAGTTGCCGGCACATTGAATGCTCTTTACAAAAGTTTCACAAAAAACCCCTGAAAAACAAGGAAGTGTCAGGATCTACTTGTCACCATGTCTGCACCTGAGGTGATAAATGACAAAGTACAAATCACACTTGAAACAGAAAATGTCTCCTTTACCGTCCACCAGTTTGTCTGCATGCCTAACTGCCTGTGTTTGTTGTTTTTGGTGTAACTTGGGCCACATTTGCAGCATTGACTTAATGTCGCGCTCTTGCAGTTTTGTTTTCATTTGTAACATTTCCCCCAATTTTATGGCACACTCTGCTTGCCCCCTTTGTAACTTCTGTGTCTGGTCTATAAAAACTTCATCTGTTACAGTTAAGCATCAGTATTGTATACAGAAAATTGTGAAAAAATGTAATGAAGCAAGTTTTCTTACCTCTTTTAGATTACATGTATTCTAGTCACCCTGTATTTTTAGCTGGAGGCAGCTTAAGGCTCTGAGTCTTAAAATAATATATTAATATAATTTCACAACCATGAATAAGGTAGTGTTATACAGTACGCTTTGCTGTGTCACAAGTGTAATGCAGTGTTTAAATAGAGGCTTTGGCACTTTAGCGTCAGTGTTGCTGTGCTGTGGTGGCTTTGAGTGAGGCGACTCTCAGTAAGGCAAGAAGATAATGTAGTCCCATTCACGAAAAACGTGCTGATAATCATGGTCTGTCCTGCAGGGTCTGAAGGAGCAAAGCAGCAGCGCCCCCAGGTGGCTGATGCAGAGGAGAAGAAATCACAGATCAGTGCTGACAGTGGCCTCAGTGTCACATCTGGATCTCAGGTTTGTTCGTGTATTATTGTTGTGTGAAAATGTGTTGCTGTTGTCAATTAGAGAATTAAATGAACGTAAAATATTGTACGGGGTTTTTTTTTTCTTGTTTTTTTTTTGTGGTGCTAAACAAACAAAAAACTAATCTCACAGTCAAACACCTGAAGGGCTGCAGGCGGCACACAAGACGGGCCTGAGACTGATCACCAGTGTCCAGTTTATATGGTTACACTTTTCTTTCTCTACATATTTTTATTGGCTTTTTTGGAACATACAGAACAGCCACACAACAATATAAAAAGAAAACTGAAGAAAAAGGAATAAGCTTGAAATCCAATATACTCCTTGAAAAATTATTGATTTTCAACATAATCTAAAAGGAAAGTTCTTTTTTTTGTCTTCGCTCGTCATTCAGAGCTAGATATGTCCTCTGTTATGATCCCTTTCTCTGGAAGTTAGGAAGCATTAAATAATCCTGATCAAAACCAGCAATCAGTAAAACTTAGCTTTAATGTAATCCATAAAAGGTTTCCAAATTCTCTCAAAGTTATCAGAGGAGCCACATATTGTGAATCTCAATTTCTCAAGTTTATATGGCTACACTTTTAACATGATAATGTGTCGGCCTGGTGGGGTTGGTCTTTGAATGTTAAAAACTTTTACTGTCTTCCGCTTAGTTTACGACTAAGAGTACCACTGATTTCTCTCCTATTTTCTTTTTTTCTTTGGGTTTACAGAAGAGCGACACCGAGTCTGTAACGAGCTCGGAGCCACCGATCCTGACAAGAAGCACCAGCCAGGACTCGGAGGCTAGCACAGTGGTAGGGCACAGCCAACTCAGATATTATGCGCTTTGTTCCCATCTATTCCAGCTACATGGTACTTCACAATATTAACTTTAGATTCCATGGTGATATTTTTGGTCCAAACCCTTTAAAACCTTCTTTTTTTTTTGTCTTTTTCCCTTCAAAAACTGTGAATAAAAAAACAAGAAAACATGGGCTGCATGTTTAGCATATTGTTAGCAGTGTGTTGTTTACAAGTTGAATAATACCCTCTGTCTGAGGACTGTGAAGTTGGTTTTACTTTTGTTAGTTAGGTTATGCATGCATCAGCATATGTATTTATAATATTTTAACTACTTAAATTGCCATTACAAACTCATGGGGTGCAGCCAAACATTGTTCAAACCCAAAGCATTTTGGGTTAAATTCTAGTGGAGGCCCTCAAATCTTCAAAGATAACGCATCTGTCAAGCTTTATTTTGAGGAGTTGTGTAAGAAAACAATCCCGCACACTGTCCAATACTTGGACTCACTTTATTGATTACGTTTTTGTCCCCAGACCTTCATCGGGCAAAGTTCATATAGACAAAGGGCAGACATTGTGTAAGAAATGATGGAATAGTGCAACCATTAAAAACATGGAGTCTTGCGTTAGAGTACGTCATGTAGTGTAAAAATCATTTAACTTCAATAGAGAATACACTACATACATGGATGTGATGCTGTCAGACGGTGTGGAATATGATGATTTGAAACTATTTTATCCAACTTTTTTTTTAAACCATGAATATGAATGCAAAAAGCTGCTTTTAAACCTTCTGCATGTGAAAGCCCCTCCACTTATGCATTGTTGTTACACCTGGAATAATTATTTTAGATAAGCAATAGCTCTGGAGAGACTCTCGGAGCTGACAGTGACCTGAGCAGCACAGCAGGAGATGGCCTCGGTGGGAGAACTGCTCCTCATTTAAATCAGTCCAGAGGGACTCTTTCTGACAGTGAGATTGAAACCAATCCAGCCACCAGCCAAGTGTTTGTAAGTATGAAACTCACTATAAGTGAAATATGTCGATGATACAGTTCTTACTTGAGATAATAGCCAACTTAAAATAGGACAATTTAATCACAAACTTGCTCGATTTGAACTTATGAAGTCATGAATTACAATGCTCCACAGAAGGAGTTCATGGGATTTCAGGGTTCCCATGCATACTATAAAAACGGGAAGATTGCAGTTTTCACTTAAAAAAACACCTGAAGTTTAATGTCCTGGAAAATTGATTCTGTATTTTTCTTTTGCCAAGAATGAACTCTTGTCAGCAATCCAGCAATTGAAAGTTTGTGGAGTGTTAAAGCTCAAATGGTGGTTAACGGGATGACAGTACATCGTGTTTGTTTACATTTCAAAACACCCTGAATGCACCTCGGCTCTGGAAAACTGTAGATGTGGAAAATCCCCTCTCACTCCAGCCTTCCTCCACCTGGCGTAAGACAGGAAGACATCTTTAACATCAGTTCTGCAGTCCTTCTATGTACTGTAGAACTGATGGACGGGCTCTGGTGGACAGTGATTAGTAATAGTTTTAACTGTTCGACGATATGTAAGTCTGCTTTGTTTGATAGTTTGAGAATGCATTTCTAATTTCTGCATCTTTAATTGCGTTATGATTTGTTACTTGCTGTATAAACAAAGTTTCACTTGCTATTGTTTTGTTATTTTTTAAGATTATTTTTTGGAGCATTTTCACCTTTATTGGACAGTTTGCAGAATCAGACAGGAAATATTTCTCCTATTGTGAGACAAACCAGTTCAAACAATTCCTTATTAAAAGACTGCACTGGAACCCACTGGCCTTTGTTCATCTGTCCTAACAGGCAAGCCATTGAGTTGATTGCTACTCCTGGAGCCAGACTATCCTTAGGATAACAACTTGAATAATCTACAAAATAGTATAGTATGCAAAATAGATCAAACTTTATCTATTTCATTTCTTTTTTATATATATTTTAAGGGTTGAGAGAGCCAGGGCACATGCTTTCCATTGCATTTGAATGTGCATGGTACTTTTTAAGTGTATATGACAGTAAACTTGAACTTGAAATGATCAAAATAGGGCAAAAGATGCATCAATACTCAAAATACATGAAACTGTATTTTTCGTCATTGGAGGCTGTTGGTTTACAAACACTGTCCTGTTTCCACAGGGAAAGACCCACACTCTGAAACCAAGTGCAAAAGATCATGTACTTGCTACGGCAAAGGGGCCGCCTGTGCAGCCCATGGAGGACCTCAGTATGAGGATTTACCTTTGTGAAGGCCTGCTGGGTATGTTCTGCTCTCTAGTTTACTTCTCTACTTCCTTTATAGATACGTCAAACAGCTGACCATTATTCTGATGTTTCAAGAAAACGTTTCCTTCTTGTCTTCTTAAAAACACTTAGCAGTGTGATTTGTGGATTTAATTTTATTTTTATTTTTAAGTATTCCCTTACTTCTTCTGCATTACTTTACTAACATTATCTTATATATATGAAATAAAATAAAATATTTAGCACCAAACAACCTCAAATATTCAAAGGTACTTCCACTTATTTAAAGCAAGTGTTGCTAGATGTTTGTGACCTTTCACTCACTACAGCTACGCTCTTGCTTTTTCAGTGTAACCGCAGTGAACTTTCACTCATCGTTTAAAGAGTTTTTTTTAATAAGGAAAAAACAGAAGTGAGACATGTGATCACCTAGAAGTGGTGCAATGTTAAATGTTTCTTATGAAAGAGTGAACTTCACATATGTTAAAAGGTTACACCCTGATTGGTTTCTGATGTAACTTTACATAATGTCAGTGTCCAATTTTACATAGTGATGAATTAACACTACTGAGTGAAGTTGCTACTTGTCTGACAGGTTTGTTTGGCAAAATTGATGCATGTAGAATTAACAGAATTAACATTTAAGGACTGGAAAAACTATAAAATAAAATAATGCTGGATTGGTCCTTTCTAAAGAATATTTATTTACATTATGGTAAGTCATGACTGCTGCAGTCATGAGTAATTGAATTTTGGTGCCTTCAAATGGTGTTGTGTTCACCGCGTTTATGAGAAGAGTCTATAGAAACGCCCCACCTCGGAAGTGGACATTTTTCACATTTACCAGTTGTGACGCGTTTGCTGACGTTTTCAGAAACTGTGTGGAGGCCGTGGAAGTTCATTTTTCGGTGGATGATAAGTTAATATATTGTAATTTTAGTCGCATAGAGATTTTCTATGTAATTATATAATATGTCTGAGGAAAATGTTGATATAAATAGAAATGAAGTCAACATTTCTTGGAAAGAAGCCAAGAATGTCAAGAAAACAACGAGGAGTCTTGTGGTGTCCATGTTTCCGTTGCCTAGCAGCGGCATTCTTGCAACTTGCCACTTGAATGTCGTAACCACGAGCTGACGAGTTCCATTTGAAGGCAACATTTGTATGCTAAATTTAATTAATTTGACCTTGTAAGTTAAACTACAGTCTTTAGATGTATAAACAATAAAGACTTAAAGCCAATATTCTATTTAAAGAGATCATAAACACACCACTTCATCACCACAAACCACAGTAACAAGATTATTGCTCATAAACTTGACTGTGTCAAACATATTTTTTTTGACCCTGCGTACAAGTTCAAGCTATAGGCTGTAAATAAGTGCGTAAATGAGCGTGGTATGTCTTTGTTTGTCCTTGTTTTTGTTCCTCTGGTGTGGTTCTCGGCTCGCACTGCTCTTGTTTTTGCTATTAAACCTACTCACCTCTTCGCCTAACCCCCTCCTGCTCTCGCTGCTTCTCGTCCCTCCTGCTGCTCCTCCTGGGAAATTCTTCCAGGCCGCGATAAGAGCTCCGTTTGGGATCAACTAGAGGATGCTGCCATGGAAACCTTTTCTCTAAGTAGGGCTAATCACTTGCCTTTGCCCTTTTCCCTATATGTGTGTGTGGGTGTACCCATTGTTTATATGGACTAGTTCTGTGTTTAATCTCTGATGTGATGTAGGTTTTTCCTGTCCGGTGGTGAGCTGCACATCTGTGTGTTTCTTATAATGAGATAGGGGTGGAAAATATAAGCAGTCGTGCAGAATTATCCCTCACAGGAACAGATCAAACACGGCAACATGTGTGTGATTTCCATTCACTTTTAACATTCATTTTAATTTCTGCTCACCTACATTTTCACCCAGTTTTCTGACTAACTTTCATGTTGACTTAAAAGTTTAACGTTTCATGGATTTGCATACTGGATGTTGCCTTCAAGTGCTGTCAGAAATGTAATTATGAGTTGAGCAGACTCGAACGAGCCAGCAGCTGGTAAATAAGATTGGGAAATGTCAAGTTTTCCAATGAGTTGCCGCCATGTGATAGAGGTGGGGGAAATGAAACAGCCATTGATATTATAAGTGAAATATTTTATTCCTCTTTTGCATCTTGTTAAAAATGATTTGTGTAATTTTTTTCATCCTTAAAGTTGTCATGTCACTTTTGTTTTATGCTTTCAATAATTGTGTGGCTATTTGCAGTTTTGTTTCTAAATTAAAACAGCAGCAAAATAATAAAATGTACTTTCCTCAGTCCATATTAACTTGTGATTCCAGGAAGGTTACAAAGAGCAGCACTTGAAAGCAGCATCAGACGCCTCTATAAATGCAATGTTGGCCCTTTTTAAAGCAGTAGAAGGCAACATGAAAACAGTATAATAGTATATATAATTTGTATGAAGACACCCAAAGAATTGTATTTTTTTAAAATAACTTACAGGAGTCATTTTTGTTATAATGTGTGTGTCAGAGTATTTTTTATAGAAATGTGTTTAGTTTAGCTGGTATGAAAGAAGCATGCTTGTGGCTGGGTTGTGTTTGAATGGACCGGCCCTGTTGTGATGAAACACTTCAGGAGCTACATGTGTGTACTGTGTCTGTGTGTTCAGGTAAGGAGCGCTCCACACTGTGGGACCAGCTGCAGTTCTGGGAGGACGCATATTTAGATGCTGTGATGTTGGAGCGTGAGGGCATGGGTATGGACCAGGGACCCCAGGAGATGATTGAAAGGTTCAACATGGCTGATGTTTTTATTCATACTGTCTGATTTTTTTCTGCCAAAGGTTTTATTACTATGTAGCACCACATTTGTCAGAGTTGGTAGATGCACTAACTATGTCATTCTGGTCCTGGACTATTAATACTTGCTTTTCTGTGCTTTGTTCGTCAACACAGATACTTGTCGCTGGGAGAACATGACCGCAAGCGTCTGGAGGATGATGAAGACAGACTTCTGGCCACCCTGCTGCACAATATGATTGCTTACATGCTAATGTTGAAAGTACGGAAGTGTTTGTTTATTTGTAGTACAGCATTGTCACTACCCAATCCGTACCGGAAACCCGATTTGTTCTGCGCAGTTCCTACTTCCTGAAGTATGTCGAAGCAGTTTACGGCAGTTTCTTAATCTTTGGTTTTACTAGTTATGAAATAGATTTAAATTTGTCTTACTAAATAAAAACACGTAACACATTATATATTAATGTGTATTTATTATGATACATTTTAACCCTAACCCCTAACTTTTCTTTTTAATCAAATTTAAGTGGACCATTTTTTTTGTATTGTAAAAGGCACACTAAACATATTTTATCAATGTGTATTTCTAAACATATGTTCCACTTATCAACATATAGTGTGATTTCAGTTGAAGCTTTTCTTAACAACTTTCTGCATTTAAGATAACAGGAAGTAGCTGCATTTTGCACACGCAGAACAAATGGTGTTTCTGGTATGTATCGGGCAGTGACACGCACAATTGTTTGTAGATTTATGCCAAGTGTGACATTTTTTTAACTCTCAGATATCTCGACTTTTGTTCCCCGTGGATGGTTTTGTTGGTTTAGTTGAACAAAAATGACATCAGGAAGAAAGTGAGGCGTTTGATGGGGAAGTCCCACATTGGCCTCACATACAGCCAAGAGATCAATGAGATACTGGACAAACTGGCCAACATGGTGAATATCTGGCCTTTTCTTTATTCAGTTGGTTCAAACTTCTGTTCATCCTTTTGTAATTATTTGTACTGAACTATATTTTTTAGAACGGCCGTGAGCTGCCCATCAGGCCCAGCGGAAGCCGTCACATCAAGAAGCAGACATTTGTTGTACATGCCGGCACTGATACCACAGGAGACATCTTTTTCATGGAGGTACGCAGTCTTGACTTTATGTGTAATAACAAATTCTACAATTGGAGATCATGGAAGCAGTTTTCGTTATCTAAAAATACCTGTAACTTAATGTTGTTTATTTTATCATCTTTTCAGGTTTGTGATGACTGTATAGTCCTGCGCAGCAACATCGGCACAGTCTACGAGCGCTGGTGGTACGAGAAGCTCATCAACATGACTTATTGCCCCAAGACCAAGGTGCTGTGTCTGTGGAGACGCAACGGCCAAGAGACGCAGCTCAACAAGTTCTATACCAAAAAGGTCAGAAACTGCAGCTCTCTGCATCCTGTACTTTGATTCACTTTCGGAGAACATCGGCTAATAACTTTCCTCTTTGCGTTCTAGTGTCGTGAACTCTACTACTGTGTTAAAGACAGTATGGAAAGAGCCGCAGCGAGACAGCAAAGCATTAAGCCAGGTATGGAGTGAGTGAGTTGGCTGTGCCTCACTTTGGCCTTGTTTGCACTTTCTTTCTATGTTTTTTCTTTCTTTCTGAATTTCTCAAAAAACAAACGAACAAACAAAAAAATGCTCCAGCCTGCCTTTTTAACATGTTTAGCAAGTAGTCTTTTCTCAGGGGTGACTGAGCACAGCCCCTGATGAGGCTTTTGATTGTTGAGTTAGGGGTGTAGCGGTGCACATACCTTGGTTTCAGGGGTCACGGTTAAATATATTTCTGGTACAGCAGGGAAAAGGCAAAAATTATTGTCAAAAGACAAAAATGGAAACATTGAATGGTCAATTGATCAGTGATGCAACATTGTTATTACAAAAGCCCAGAAGACAAATATAGTGTAAATAAAAAAAGATGTAGTTTAAGTTAAATTTCACATAAAGAATGTGTTTACAGGATGTACCGAACCAAAAAAAAGTTGCATACTGACCCGAATATACTGTAATAAACAGTTTGGGAAGAATAAACGGGTTCGTACAAAGTCTTGAAAGTTTGGAAATTTTAACCATTATGTTTTCAAGGTTAGGAATATGTTTGAATTCGAATAGACTCCTTGAAAAATGCTTGATTTTCAACATGAACTGCTGTTTCATCATTGACACAATCACTCATGTAAACCAAAAATAATTTTTTCATTTTGTCAGCCTGATTGAGATTTGAGGGTTTTTTGGGGAATTTATTATCCGTACTACCTCTAAACTCCAGTGTGGTTTCCTTCAGGTCCGGAGCTGGGTGGAGAGTTCCCCGTTCAGGACATGAAAACCGGCGAAGGTGGGCTGCTGCAGGTCACACTGGAAGGGATCAACCTCAAATTCATGCACAGCCAGGTAAGAGGCCAGCACCAGAGCAGAGAAGCTGCTTCTCATCTCAAACAAGGGCATGAAAATAACAGTCACTCATGATGGTTAAGAGTTCATCCCGTCCTTTTGTCCGCCTTTCTGCTCATCTCTCGTGTTTGCCTCATTTCCTTTCATCTCGTGACGTCTTCCTCTATTGTCGTTAAAAATAAATCTTAGTCGAAATGTTAGCGATGACTGGCAACATGTTTGATTGGCATTTACTCGTAGCTGATGTTCCCCCTTAGAGGAAGAATTCCTGTTTGTGCTTTTGCTTTTTTGAGTTTTGCTTTTTTGAGTTTGTGTTTGTTTGTGTGTGTGTGTGTGTGTGTGTGTGTGTGTGTGTGTGTGTGTGTGTGTGTGTGTGTGTGTTCATGTGCATGCGTTTCCCAAAACAATATTAACACATCCTTCCACACAAGTTTCTTTTGACATCCGTGGTGGTCAAACCTCATTGTTCATTTACTGTGTGGAAGAAGATGAAGTGTTAGTGTGTGTGTGTGTGTGTGTGTGTGTGTGTGTGTGTGTTGTGCATCAGTGGTAAGACGGATGACCTTGAGCAAAGACTTTTCATTAATAATTGGCTATTTAATAGCAACTTTCACATTTAAGTTTGGACCCTTCGTCGAACATCGTCATGTGTTGTCTTCACATCTGCGCAGGTAGTCCTAGTCGGGGTTCGTATGTTTCCTCGGGTTCATTAGAATGTGAAGCTGTGATTGGACAATGTGCTGTAGTTGAACAGTCTGAGAAGATCCAGAGACCCATTGCAGCTAACAGACGCTTCATACATAAGGAGCATCTTAAAAGCAACAGAACAAGAGTGAGGTGTTACCGAACAGCAATATTCCTCATCAGACATCCTACATCTTCATCTGGAAAAGTTTTTTTTCATTACCATACAAGCTGAAAACAATTAACCTAAGATATGAGTTTCTCAAAAAATGCTAAATGTAGAGCACCGCATTTCTAGAATTTTCAGTTTTGGGAGAATCTGCAGATCAGCTCATGTCACGTCTTCACGGATAGTTTCACGGTATTTGAGTAAAACGGTTTCACCAAACCCTCAGCAGGAGCTTTATTCAACGCTGGATGCCTTTCAGGAGACTTCTTTAAAATTATAGTATTAAAGTGAGTGAGCACTGGGTCGGGCCCTTGGCGGCTCTGCAGTGAGATGGTGTTGGAGGTGACATTCTACATCGTAGCGGGATTTACTGTCCATCAGTGACTGCCCTCATTTATCTGTTCTGCTGTGTGAGCAAGTGGTGTTGGTGCCAGCCCTTGTTGCTGGAGGAGGAGGCATGGAGGGCTCTGGGGGACTGAGATGTTTAAAGTCCAGGAAAACAAAGGTGAATCCAGCTCTCAATACCCTAGTCAAACCTCTAGCCCTCTTTTTTTTCTCTCTCTCCTATTTCCTAGTTTTGGGGCTGATTCCTCTTTTGACGGGTTTTTCATATTGGCTCTGGTAACTTCTTAGCTAGATTCTTGATTTGAATCTGTACGAGGCTCCTGTGGATAGTGCCCTCTCGGAGTGTCGTCGAGTGTTTGTGCTCTTCTGTCCGATAATAATCCAAACCATTTCTCTCCCATGCTCTCTCCCCCTGCAAGGAGCGGAAGGTACACAACCTCTGCTGTGTTTGCTTATTAGCAGTTACATCTTATTGGGTTCCTTTTTGTTTTCTCTATCTTTTCTTTTAACTGTTGTAGCTGTATGGCAAATCTAATTTTGTGTCCTTGTCTGCATTTTTATATGGAACTTCCATGTATGCATCATATGGGCCATTTTGCATCTCTGAGCATAAAAAGAAATGTGTTTTTTTTTAACTACCTTTGCCGTTTACATCCAAATATAACTATAAATGTTCCAGTTCTGATACACTTCATTGATGAAACAAGTCATGTTGAATTAGTTTTGAGCTTTGAGCAGACTAAAATGCATTTCTCCTCATTTAACCGTCGCCCATGTATGCGTTTGATCATGGAAACTTCTCATAGTGTGCTTTTCTTTTCTTTCGTTAGCTGTTAAAAGCTTGCATTCCATGTGTAGTTGTTTTATTTTTACCTTTCATACTGAATAAAACAAGTTTAACATGGTTCATTTTTAAATATGAAGTGTTTACTTTTCATCCAGTGTTGTTGAGTTAATAATGTTCTGTCTTGTTTTGTTTGTTTTTTGTTTGTTTTTAGGTTTTCATAGAGCTGAGTCACATTAAAAAGTGCAATACAGTGAAGGGAGTCTTTGTCCTGGAGGAATTTGGTAATTACACCATCTATTGATTCTAGGCCTGTACTCGGCACGGCAGTAACTCAGCTCTCATCAATACATTTGCCATGAAGCTAATAAGGGTTCACTAAATTGGATACTCGCTCTCCTCGAGGAACACTAAGACACTGATGCCTGTAGGTGATTAAGTTCAGAGGACGTGGTTTTCTTTCAATCACATGGTAGGGTTGACGTGTAGAGCAAACATTTCATTTAGTTGATAAAGAGGGACAGAGAGTTGGTGAGAGAGGTGAAATAATAAAGTCTGTACAGTGTAAAACAGAAGTGTGAGGACAGAAAGTCCAGCTGCCCTTTTCGGACAAGTAGAAATTAAAACTAAAATGTTGCATGCATGATGCATAACTTAATGTTAATTAAATTATAAAAAAGTAATTTACAACAATTATTGTAGTAATTTTGTACACTTAAAATGGTACAGGATTTGATCACATCCACAAGTCGCCATTTTAGGGAAAATAAAGACTCTTATGCTTCTAATGTAAGCAAATATGATATCATGACTAAAAGAGTATCCAAAGCCTGATATATTATTCCTCTGTGCCACAGAGCTCCATTGTTGTCCAAAAACTAATGACTTCCTTCATTACCATGAACACACACTGCAGTTTATTTTGACTTGGTCCCACAAACACTGACCTTCTGCCTCAAATACTCACTAGAGCGCCAAATGTGTATTAATCCTCGGCTGAAAATGGTCCCCAACAAATGCACTATTTACTCCTGTTTGAGGTATATTTGCTTAAAACTACAGTGCCCAGCTGTTTTAGGAAATTCTTTAGCCATTTTAAAAATATGAAACTATATATTTGTGACCTGTTTTTAAGGATTTACATCTTCAGTAGGGACCAGTGGGCTTGGGGCAGAGTGCCACAGACAGAGTACGGAAGTTATAAAGTATTGAGAGACGCACTAACTTATTGTTGGTTTCGGCCTTTTCCTGGGATTGTTGACAGTAATAAAAATATAGAATACATCTGGCCTTAAACTTTAAGAGCACTGGATAATATATTTTTTTATGTTTTCCTGCTTGATCAGTAAAAGGTTTAACCTGAAATTAGTAGCAAGTACCAGACACTCGTAAATGAATAAATGAGGGCAACAAATATTTGACCTAGCTGTCCAATGATTTGCTATTAAGTTTCCTAGAAAATGAAAATCATTAATTGAACTTAAGTAAACATAAGTAGTAGTTTCAGCTCTAAAACTAGAATCAGAAAAAAAGTGAAAAAACCTTCTTCCATTATCTTTCTCAATGAAAGATGTAGAATTATTCACCATCAGGCTCCTTATCACGCTACAATTCTAAGATATATATATTTTCCAGGTGTTACTACATTGACAAAGGGTCAGTCACATATTTCACAAAGGCAATGCAGTAGCCATGTTAAAAAAGGCTGTGATTAAAAGCCAACAGTATCTAGGGCCCACGTTTCCATTTTATTTTATGGTAAAAGAAAAGAGAATAGCTTCATTTAAAAAAGCCAAATGGAGAGAAGAGAGCAGAGAGGTTCAGGATGCCTCTATGTTTTCGACTGTGGTAAGCAGGAGTGTGAAGGCTTAGTGCACCGTTTACATTTCTAGGAAGAAGTCAATCAAAAAAGATGACTTACAGTGTGACGATGCAGTATATGATCATCAGAGGGTGGAGCTGAGCACCAGGCTGGGTTACTGCCGTGTCTCTGTGCTGCTTTTGTAATGTTGCCCTCATCTTTGCCACTATGAAAACCTTCATTCTCCAGCAGGTAAAGTGTTGTCACCTTTCTCCTTTCTTATTCAAATTAAATCCGTGCAGAATATTTCCTCACTCGATCCTTTTCATTGATGTAATTTATCTTTTCTTGTACCATGAGTTTTCCTCTGCTTCCTTCATCACTCGCTTTTCATTTTTTCGGAGATCACCCCCCCCCCAGACTCCCATCTCTCATGTGGTCTTCATTCTCTGATGGTCTGCCTCTCTATCTCAGCAAGTGGAGATCTTTTTTTTGGTTGGGGGGTGGTTGAGGAGAGGGATTTAACATTTCCCAGCCCCCTTCATCTGTCCAGATCTCAGCCTCCTCATCTCTGCTATGGGTTCACAGTTACTAATGAAAAGTCAATCTGTCCTGTGAACAGTGGCATGGTCCTGGGTCAAAGGATTTTGGCCTCTTGTAGCTGCTTTTCTGTGATGTCTTTTAACTTTCAGTTCACTGGGGTGGAGGGGGTTGGGGAAGGGGAGGTCGTCCTTTCTTTTTCTTGTGTTTATTTTTTATATTTGAAACTTTACACCCTTTGCAGTCTCTTGTTATAAGACGTGTGTTTTTATTTGTCCATTTTGTGGGCCATGAACGTCTCACCAACAGTCGCAAGCTCAAAGTAAATACTCTTCTGTCCCATGTAAACAGTTTAATCATTACTCTAACCATTCACGTGGGCCTTTTGATGGATTGTAAATCAGCTGAAAGATGAAATCTGATCATTTAATTAGTCGGAATATTCATATATTTCAACATAACCAGGATTTAACAGAATTTTGCCTAAACCTAAAGAAGACAAGCCACTCTTGCCCTTATCACCTTCTCTGTCTAAAGTTCCATGTTCTCCTGACTGTTGTGGTGGACTCTTCTTGGCCCACCTCCCATTTTACACCTTGTTCCAAAGTCCAAGCCCTGCAACCCCCAAAGCTCTGAAACACTGAGGTTCCTGCTGCCTTTGAATTCTTTGTTTTGTCTCTTGCACCGGCATAGTTCCTGAAACTAAAGAAGTGGTGATCCACAAGTACAAGACCCCCATGGTGAGTCCTCACTTCTTCTGTCAGATTCAATACTTTGTTGTTTTCTTTACCAGCGCATGTAGAGTACTAGTCACAAGGTGTGCACAGCAGAATTGTGCCTCACACAATCTGACGTTTGCATCTGTAAACATGACAGACACTACTGTGGAGGTGCACTCTGATTGTAATTCCCCCCCGTCTGAAAACTGAAGCCATAATCTCATTGGAAGCACTTACTCACACTTACTATATAAGAGTGTGTGAACTTAATCACTAAGAGTGAAGCAATTTGTTTCCCTCTGGTCATTAAAGGATTATAGCACCGTTTGAGACGCTGCACCGTGGTTTATAATACTATGAGACCCTATTAGATTTTACAACTCAAGTTGTCACAGTGTTAATAGGCGTTTTTGGACCGAACAGTTCTGGCAAAACCCTGAAAGGAACTGTCCATGGCGAACTCCCCTGAGAACTACATACAAACTACATACCTTCAGGGCTTTTTTTTGTTTGCATTTGCACCACTAATAGGAACACTGAAATGACGTAAGCCATCCGGCGGTTGGTATAGCAACGTCACTTCTGTGCGACATACAACAACAACAGCTACAGTCTGTCAAGCCATTTGTCCATGTTTTGTTCCAAGCTGTTGTTTAGACGGCTAACGTTTTACACAGGTTTTTAAAGAGTTGCTGCGTTGGCTCATGTATTCAACCAATCATCGTACACTAATGTCACTCAAGTTTCCTCTCGTGCTGGCAGAGTACCTACTCTGAAGTAGGAGCTAAAAAAAAAGTCCCTCAAAACGGCGTTGTAAGGACTACGATTGTTCCCGGTTCTTGCAGTGCAAACACAATATGTCTTAGAACTATGAAAAAGTTCGTCCGGTCCAAAAACGCCTAATAATTTTAATCTCTTTCTCGACGATCACGAGGTAAACTGTAGAGTTTCAGGTTAAAAAGTAATCTACCAAGAATGCGCTCTTGCATATATTTGATTTTCCAACGCAGGGCTTTGTTGGATGACACAAGGGTTGAGATGATCTCCACTTTAACTTGGAGCTTCTTCTAAATGAGAAAATGAGGACGTTAAAGCAGCTGTAAGACTGGATAGTTATATTTAATGATAATTTAGAACCAGTCTTCTTGTTGAGGAAGGTGACCACTGAGGGGAGTTTCACAAAAACTCTGTTCACATTTCAAAATCCCGACACCCAGTAATATTCTGTTGTGAATACTAACTGGTGCTAATAGGTTATATTACAAATAAAAACACAATGCATAATCAGTAGTTTTTATCAGTTGAATTCAGCAAAATGTATTTCCTTCCTCATAATACATCTGCAAAGCCGATTTTTAAAGAATTGTGCATTGTTTACATCCACGTTTACTTGATAGCTGTCTTTGGCATATTGCTCCACTTCTTAGCGCTTTACTGGCACCAACTATTGATCAGTGGAAAATCATGAAACTGGCAGCAGGCATGTGTATCATGATGCAAACGTCGTGCATGATACAAACAAAACAGGGACCCACTTGTAAAAACCATTGCTTCATAGTGTTATTAGTGGTCAAAAACTCCCCAGGGTACCTTTTTAAATACTGAAGTACACGACAGTCCATATTCCTACAGTATTTAGACTGAGGGGAGCCTCTTGCTTTGTTCCTTGTGTTATTTTTTTAACTGTACACAGATGTAACCTCACACCTGGGCCATTATTTTCCTCATGGTTATTTCTTCCTTCTGCAGGCACATCAGATCTGTTACTCGGTCCTCTGCCTTTTCTCCTACGTGGCGGCAGTGAAGGGGAAGGAGGCGGAAGGAAAACCCAAGATTCTGTCACCGAGACCCCTTCCTAGCTAGTCTACACCCCGCGCACTCTCCCCCTCTGTCCCCGGTGTGCCTCTGCTTGAAATGGCATCTCAGTTCTAAAAAACCACAGACTTATGACAATCCCTAACTTTACTCTAAGCACACAATTCCTGCTCCCTCCTCCTGTATATACAAGCCCAAGACCCTTTATAGACCCTGTGTAGATGTGTTTGGTCCGTGATGTCGTGTAAATACTTCCAGCCCCTCATCGCTGTCGTCCTGTTGATCATACCAACTAGCTAAATGTTTGCCTGCTCCTTAACTTGGGAGGAGTGACTCCCCTCAAGCTCTTCTCCTCAGTGTGAAAGTCTTCTGTTGTTCCTGCTGCCAAGACCCAACTGTTTTTACCGATAGGAGATGTGAGGGATAGCCCCGAGGCACAGAGTGCATGCAGGTCCAGTGCACAGCCTTGACATTCACTACAGAGTAGCTTCCCCTCCTCCTACCCATCTCCATACGACTGTGTGAGTTATTCTGTGATATGTGGTTATTGTAAAGTTCCAGTCTGTCCAAGTTTAAACTGGTGAAACATCCAGAGACCCTCTTGTAGTGCAGGCCGTCCCATACCGAAAACGCTAGTGTATACTGCACCAGAGCACAGCATGTAAACGCTTCTTAAAAGTGTTTGAACCCTAAAATAATGTGAGTGTTCTCAGATGTGTTCTCCTATATTGGCCCGCCAGGCTGAATTACTGTTCTAGTTCTACTGTAAAATTTCTTGTCTGTGGTCTGCTGTTATCAATTGCATGTTACTATGAGGATGGAAAATAAATATTATATATATATATATTTCTATATATAGTATTTATTTAATATATACATATTGACTGTACATTTCTCTGGAAAAAAAAAGTTACAACTTGTTGATTTGCTAGATGTGCAATACTTAATAAGTAGTTAGCCATTGCCAGAGCCAGGTTTTCTTAAGTTAACTGGCATTCACAGGGTGAAGAATGTAAGAAAGATCTTTTTTTTCTATAGTACATTTTGATTGAAGTGAATATGATATGACGTATGATATGACTTCAGTTTGACATGACTGTTTCAAGTTGGGTGTTTTGCACTCAGGCCACACCCCCAATCAGTGATGTCACAGCAGGTGTTTTTATACAATAGCAGGTGGAGATGCTGTGGTACAAAAAAGTTTTTGATTCAAGTCGTTCTAAGCGGTATGTGCCGTTTGTGTGCCAAATTGAAATGAAGTGCAAACCAAATCCACTAAAGCTGGTGGTACACTATGGGGAGTAATGCGTGACTGCGGTACTGTTGTTATTGATCCTTTAAAACGTAAAAGATCACATTTTATATTGAATAGTAACCCGTCGACAGCTGTACATTTGTTGACTTGTACCTGGAATTTTTTTTAAATTACTGCATCCAAATATCGTCAGGTACATGGACTTTTGTCGTGTTCATGTCAGAGTTGTAATTCCGAGTTGGAGATATTGGAAATTTCCCAGCAAACTAGTGACAAAATGGCTGCAGAGCTTCCATCACTGGCAGTTATCAAAATAAAATCAATATTAACACAAAGTCAGTCAATTCAGAGAGTTTAAAAGTAGCTATAAACGGTTTTCATATTTGTTTTTTGTTAAGAACTAAAGAAGCGAAGTCAGGCTGTTTATGACGTGACTACGAGGATAGTGTGTGTTTTTATCTGTATGTGTTTGTGCATTACTGTGTGTGTGTCTGTTTTTGTGTGTGCAGTGTATTACACTGTGTGTGTGTGTGTGTGTGTGTGTGTGTGTGTGTGTGTGTGTGTGTGAGAGAGACAGAGGTAGGTTTGAATTAACTAACAGTTAAAAAGCACAGAGGTCACAACTGCCAAAAGTAGCTCTACATCAATCCACCAATCAGAACAGAGGAACAAACTGATGGAGGTTTGATTTGTTTATCAACATCAGCTGTGTGTGTAAAAACATACAGAAGAATAATAATTTCCAGAATTGGAAGCTGAACTGTAAGAGCAGAAATACATTTGTCCATGATTTGAGCGATGGGATTTGCTACTGTAAGTGAATGTGTCATCTCAATCAGTGTGTGTCCTCAGATCCAGTCAAAGGTTGCCATGGAAAGAGGCAATAGGCTTCACAGAACACACCGATATATAATATGTTTACATACTTTTTAAAATATAGGAGCTGTCACAAGTTGAAAACTCCTGTCATTTCTGTGTTTAAAGTTACAGGCAAAACACAAGTTTGTCTACGTTCTGAGGTGAAATTATGTATGAAGAGTGAAAATTGTGGAAACGAGAGCAAGTTTAACAGAAATTTTTAAGATGATATGGGCTATAAATCATATCTGGGAAATTTAACAAAGTGCTTACAGATCTAGTTTAATATGTGACGACGTCCCCAATAACTGTTGTCTCCGTTTAACTCCACCTTTATACCCAGGGTTAGCACTCCATTTAGTGGTATCTGTGTTGGCAGGTTTAGCGCAGCAGTAAAACCGCTGACTTTTGTGCAGGAGATCGGGTGTTTGATTCCCGGTCAGGGCTGCTATATTCTGTGTTTTTTGTAATTAATTATATTGCATATCTTTGTGTGTGAAGAATATGGTCATCTTATATTACGTCTGTGTAGTTTAAAATATTTAGTAAAGGTGACATTGTTCATATCGGATTCTACAGCAGAGTCTCCAATCATGGTTTCAGGGATTGAATCAGTTATTTAGTTGTGCTTCCTGAATAACAACCGGTATGGGCTATAAATCATATCTGGGAAATTTAACAAAGTGCTTACAGATCTAGTTTAATATGTGACAACATCCCCTATAACTATTGTCTCCGTTTAACTCTACCTGTGTTGACAGGTTCAGCACAGGGGTAACATCTCCGATTTTGTACAAGAGATCAGGGGTTCCCCGTCAGGACAAGGCCAGGGCTAGATATCACAACTAGATGGATGGAAGAGGTACAACAAATGCTATGGCAAGGGGGAGCCAGGATTAGGTGAGGGGGAGATATCATTATCTTCCCACCCGAGGTTTATGGGTACCAAGCCCCAATAACAACAAACAGGACTAAGCAAGCTAATAAGGGCTAGTAAGTACCCTCTGAAGTCTGCTAGAAGTGATGGTGAATGAGAATGAGAACTAGGCATGAGATGATAAGGGAAGGAGATGGTTACCATGATTTATTTATTGGTAAATGTATGTATGTACATTTAAATAGTCACTTGTGCCTCGAATAGAAATGTGTCACTTGTAAACCTTCAGAGAATAGAAATGTGTTACTTGGTGAGTGTAGGGATCAAGCTGTATGTAGTTCACAGAACACACTAATACATAGAATTGTACACCTGAGCACAGTGGTAACACTGCTGACTTTGGTACAGGGGTTCAATTCCCAAACTAGAGATTGAAGAGGTACAGAGGGTTTGGGTACCAAGCCCCAACAACAAAAAGTAATATAATAACAAAGTCTGCTAGAAGTGATGCATTATTCTATGTGAATAAGATAAAGCTTGATAGTGCTTTAACTTTGATGTAAAGGGTCTTCTCATACTGTCTCACTGACTGAAATAGAGGTGTTTTGAAACTTCTCTGCCTCTTTTTAACTTCATCCACAGTTGTCCCTTTATGTTTACAAGTTGAAAACTCCTCCTATGCATCTCTGTTTAAGGCACAACACACCCACACACACCCACCCTGAGGGAGTGGAGGGAGGAGGGGCAGACTGAGACAAGTCAGACAGTGTGTATTAGTATCTGTATGTGTGCAATGTATTACTCTGTGTGAGACAGAGAAAGAGGAACAAACTAATGGATGTTTAATTTGTTTATCAACATCAGCTGTGTGTGTAACTAATGTTGCCTGAAAAGTGCTCAGTCACTGAGACACAGAGAGAGAAACGAATGAAAAGTTTCACTCAGAAAAGTCACCATCATTCAGTTTTATTTATATAGCGCCATATCATAACAACATTATCTTAGGGTACTTTTCCATAAAGAGCAGGTCAAGTCCGACTCCTTATGTGTACAGAGACCCAACAATTCCCACCAAGAGCAAGCACAAGCAACAGTGGCATGAAAAACTCCCTTTTAACAGGCAGAAACCTCGAGCAGA
>LKNJ01004767.1:0-41682 GCA_002120245.1 Maccullochella peelii | reverse complement strand
GTTGTTACTACTGAGATCTATAGGAATACATGGCTCAATAGAGCTCAGACTTACGGAGGGCCTTCCTATATGTTTTAAGACTATCTTGCTAGACTAAATGTGATTCTTCTAGATTGGTGGAACGCCATTTCCTTTTCGCGATGTTTGCTTTATTTTGCAGGTTTGGGGGTTATACCATGGAGCTAACCTTCTTTGTTTTATTATCTTCTTTTTGAGAGGGGCAATAGCGTCAAGTGTCATTCGCAGTGAGCCTGCAGCACTATCAACAAGATGATCAATTTGGGAGGGACTGAAGTTAGCATAGGAGTCCTCTGTTATATTGAGGTATGGCATTGAATTAAATGCCGATGGAATCACTTCCTTAAATTTAGCTACAGCACTATCAGATAGACATCTAGTGTAGGAATCTTTGCCTAGTGGCGTGTAGTCCAGTAATAGGAATTCAAAAGTTATTAAATAATGGTTGGATAAAAAAGGATTCTGTGGAAAGACTATGATTTGGGGCTTACTAAGCTCGTCAATGGAGCTGCTACATCAGAAAAGATTTTGCAGAACGCACGATAATACCCAGCCATTTCCAGAAAACGACAGAGTTCACGACGCGTTTGGGGAGCTAGAAAATCTAAGATGGCTTGCACCTTGACAGCGACTGGGCAGACATGACTTTGTCCTACTTGTTTACCTACATAGGTAATGACAGCCTTCCCAAACTCACATTTGGCCAGATTGAGTGTAAGGGACGCAGTGCTCAAGTGGTTAAAAATCTCACAGATGGTTCTCATGTGTTGGTAACGAAGGCACTGATTTTGGAGGTGCACTGTGTCGGTGGGACCTGCCGATATCCTTTAAGGAAGTCTACTTTTGTGACTACTTGGCTGATCTCACACGATCAACACAGTTTATCCATGCGTGGAAGCAGGAAAGTATCTGGTTTTGTAATGGCATTGAACTTTCAGCAATCATTACAGAAATGTGGGGTCTGGTCCGGTTTAGGGACAGGGAGGGTAGGTGCACTCCAGGAACTACTAGGAACTACTAGGAACGGTGAAACGTTGGTTAAGGAGGTACTTCACCTCCTGCTGCATTAAATCTTTTTATCATTGGGCTGAAGCTCAATAGAGACAGGTACATTTTCTTTACACTCTGAAAGTGAGCTTGTTGGAAGGAGATACTCATAAAAGAGTCACTAAGATCCACCAAGTCTCCAAGTTTTTGTGCAAGTTTTGTCGCTTTATCCGCACCAGAGAAACAAAACCCGGAGAAACAAGTGGTCTAGTTTGTTTGAGACCTACCGGTGTTTTAACCTTTAAACCTTTAACCTTTAACCTCAGGTCAACAGGTAAATAAACAGAGAACCTACAGGTGGAGTCCTTCATATCTGCAGTGTTTAAAACAGTGACATTTCTCAGTGAATTCAGTCTATTATAATAAAATCTCATCTGATGAGTAGATTCAGTCTCTGTGGTGTAATGTGTTTAACCTGTTGACCAATAACAAGCCATCCTGCCAGAGCTGTCCATTGATTGGACGGAGCCTTGTGTCACCATCCAGTCTGTTTCATGAATTTTACTTCCATTTATTTTGGATTAATGACTGAAGTTTAATCTGCTTTATGACGGATTTGAACATGTTGAAGTTGTTTCAGGTTGTTTTCATCAAGAGTTCAGATGGTTTCAGTCACAAACAGACAGGAAACAGATGCTTTCTTATTTACACACACACACACACACACAGTGCCTCTTCAGTCTGAAGACTAACTCCTGCAGGGTTTCTGCTTTACTGTGATTGTTTAAAGTGTGTGTGTGTGTGTGTGTGTGTGTGTGAGTGTTACAGTCTGCAGTGTTTCCTGTCTAAAATCACCTCCCTATAAGGAAACACTGAGCTCTGGCAGCAGACAGATGTTAATCCTGATGTTTCTGTGAAAACACAGACAACTTCAAAGGTCAAAGGTCAAACTGAAGGTGTCCAGTCAGATTGAGAGAGTAAACTGAGCATGCTCAGTGTGAAGCTGTTTCTGTTTCTGAATGTTTAAGTCAAAAACAACCTCACGGAGCTTCCTGTTTAAATGAAATCATCACCACAGTTCAGACTGGTCACTCTGGTCATCTCTGTGAGTCTGTTAACTGTGTGCAGATCATCAGTCAGAACTCACATCAGCACACTGATTTATATGTAAGGACAGACAGGCCAGCGCACAGAGAGACAGACAGAGAGACAAAGAGAGACAGGCAGGCAGGCAGACAGGCAGGCAGAATTAATGATTATATAAAATAACTCAAATAGACTCGATAAAATATAAAGATATGAAATCGAATCAAATCAAAAACAGAATAGAAACCAAAGATAGAACATGAATATACACTGTAATTATGGCAATATACTGTAATGTACAAGAAATCCAGTCTGTGGCGTGTAGACCCCTGTAATTAAGTGTCCTTGTAAATCCTGTATTTTGTATAATTCTTGTCTTCTTGTTTGTGATGTGTATGCACCTACTGTGGAAAAGAATTTCCTCCTTGAGGACAAATAAACTATCTATCTATAAAAATGTACATTAGTGCAAGCCATGTACTTAAATATTAAACAGGATTAACTGGACATTACAAATATGTATAGTGTAAGAATAAATGAATCATTTACACTACAGATGTTTATCTGTAGGGTCAGAAGTGCAAAAGAAAAAACAGACAGGAAAGATTAAGAACAGATTAATTATTATTCTGTATATTATTATTATTATAATATTTTATTATTTGATGATTAAACAGGATGTCGTCTCTCGCTGCAGCTTCATGTTGAGGAGACGCCAGTGTCCCGCGATGTGTAGGAATAATTAACCTTTTAAAAGAATACCTGCTGCTCCAGGACTGACTGTTATCATGATTAAGTTCAGTGTGTGTCTCTGTGCTGCCTTCATTTCTGTTTTTATTGCACTGAACTGCAGCAGGAAACGTAGCTGGCAGATAAACCAACAGGTGTGATGAAGGTCAAAGAAAACGGAGCTCAGGTGAACTTTCTGTCTGCAGCAGTGAAATCCGCCTCTCAGTCTGTAACTTTAACACAAATTCATCGTTAAAGTTTCTTAAAGAGTTACAGTCATTCAGCCTGTGTGATGGAGTATTAAAATACTTACACCACATACTGATGGTGTAGTATATACATATACTACACTATCATCCATAAAAGCGAATTATTAAGTTGTTAAGTCCAAACGTTAGTTGCCTTTAAAGATGATAATTGTAGCGTGTGTTTGTACTCTGTCCAGGTGCCATCAACATAACTTTATTAACAACATACAAAAATCTGTGAGTTGATTCAGAATCGTAAATGATAAGAATCATGATTCTTCTGTGAATCTGATAATAAATCTCCTGCAGTCGCAGACAGTTAAAACATGTTTATTACTGATAATCTATAATTAGTTTGAAAGGCTGCTGATAATTTAAATGTTCCTGAACGAGTCTCAACGTTTCTATCGCGTTTAGTTTGTAGTTCAGTGATTCTGACACGAGTGATAAAAAACGTAGATTATATAAAAAAGGTTCCAGCTGATCTTGATGCAGCTCTAAATGTCACATCTATTGAAGCATCAGACATGTTGTAACTCTAAATAAAGTGAAAACAGCAGAAGCTTTAAAAAGTGAAACTGTGTTTAAAACAGAAATGTTCCTCTTATCGCTGACTGAGAGCAGAGAGGAATCTGAAGAATTCACCTCAACATTAACCCTTAACCCTCTCTCCTGTCTCCCTCTCCCCCTGTCTGTCTCTCTCTTTAACCAGGAGGAGAAGAAGTGTTTTGTGTGCGACTCTGTGGACCCGTACGACGAGCTGACGGATCAGACGAGCGGTCATCGTATCGAGAACGTGGTCACCACATTCGCTCTGAACAGGCTGAAGACCTGGTGGCAGTCTGAAAACGGTGAGAACAACAACACAGAGGTCAGAGGTGAACCCCTCCTCAGACTTCAGTCAGTCAGTCGTGTTGTTACAGGTTTCAGGACTTACAGCTGGAAGCAGTCTGATTAACTGATTACAGATCAGCTGACGTTAACTTTATTGAACCAGGAGGAGAACATGTGGTCAGAGACAAACAGCTCCTTTTAGACCAAATGGTTCCAGGAACTAAACTCAGGAACTAAAAGTTCTGTTTTGTGTTTCGGCTGTTTGATGGTTATTGCGTTCACGTCACATCATTTAGACTGTAATTAGAGTCAGAGACATCATGATTTTCTCCCAGTTGATGAAAAGAACAACTAAAATGTCAAACACTGGTGACAAAATGTCCATCACTGACAGTCACATCTAAAAGAGTTCTCATATTGACACTAATACAGTCAAGTGAAAAGTTTTTACTTGTCAACAAACCTCACACAACAAAAGTAGATCATTTAGGCTCTTTAGTATGGTGGCCCTGAAGGTCAAAACAAAATGACATTTCACAAAACACAACATTTCACAATCTACGTACTCGCACGCGCAGAAGTTTTACCCAGAAAAGTTTGGCAGCGCACCAGTTGTTGTCTATCAGCTGTAGCATGCTAGTCGGCTGAGCCCGGTTAGTATTAGTGTTCATCTACTGTATGTTCGCTTTCCTCCTGCTCTCTCTCTCTCGCTCTCTTTCTCTCTCCATCTCAACCCAACCGGTTGAGGCAGATGACCACCCACCCAGAGCCTGGTTCTGGTTCTGGTTCTGCTCGAGGTTTCTGCCTGTTAAAGGGAGTTTTTCCTTGCCACTGTCTCCTAGTGCTACTCTTGGTGGGAATTGTTGGGTCTCTGTAAACATAAAGAGTCGGTCTAGACCTGCTCTATATGAAAAAGTGCCCTGAGATAACTTTGTTATGACATGGCGCTATATAAAAAAAACTGAATTGAATTGAATTTATCACTGCAGATACGAGACCATACTCAGTTGAAGAGAATATAGAATTTAAGCATGTAGTCCTGAGCCCTGCTACAATATGCCTTCACATTTAGTCAGTGCTGTACTGTATAAACGAGGAGAGAGGGTACGACGGCACATTACTGACATTTGTGTTATTTATTTTTGATGGCAGTATTTGAGTGCTGCACTGTTACAGTAAAAAATACAGCCAATGAGCCAATGTTCAGAATGACCCCCCCCCCCTTCATTCAAATGAATGAGAGGCTGCGTTTTTCACGCCGATTGAAGTCGGTGTGAACGTGGCCTTAGGCCATAATTTCTTCATGATTAGAGGTTCTCAAGCTGTGGGGCGGGTCCCTCCTGGAGGCCATAGAGTCACTACAGTGGGGGGGTGGTATGTTTGACCAGAGGGGGGAATAAACAAACAGGATGTTTCCACTGCAGGAACTTTCCCAGGAACCAAGAACATTTAGAGGAACTCAGGAACTAAACCTGAGTTTAGACCGCAACAGTCAGGGACTAAATTTAGTTTCTGGTGTAAAAACGATCCTGCTCCGGGGGGGGAACAACAATATAACAAATAAAATAGATATAAAATAATAAATAAAGTCACATGTGCTGGAAGCACCATTTGCTGGGAGAGGTGGTGGGAAATTGAGCCCTGAGCATAGCCATATGCACGGAATTCAACATATTACCAAACCATCACTCATACAATGATACACAGACCCACAACCAATTATCAGGGTAAGGTAACATATAAGTAGGGGGGCACAGACTAAATGGGATGGTATGGGGTAGCAATGTGAAGCAGAAAAATAAAATGAATAAGTAGAATAAAATTGCTAATTGCTTGGACCTTGTAGAGTCAGTGGCAATAATGTACCTGTGAACACTCCAAGTTATAGCCCCTCATCTGAAGGAAGCCTCTGCAGGGCATTGAAGAAAGATAGAAACGGTTACCACTTTGTAACAAATTTATCATTTGAACCCCTGAGAAAATACTTAAGTTTCTCAAGCTTGAGAAGGAACATCACACCTTTAAGCCAAGTAGAAATGGAGGGCAGCTGTGCAGACTTCCATTTAAGAAGAATTCTGGGACGGGCTAACAAAGTTGTGAAAACAACAATGTCTGCTTGTTTAGAATTTAATGAGGACAATTCTGTGGGGACGCAGAAGATGGCTATTAAGGGTCATGGTTGCAGGTTAATCTCAAGAACATCAGAAAGGGTTTTAAAGATTGAATGACAATAGGTTTGCAATTTAGGTCAGTGAACAAGGTCACAGGAGGAGGCATGACATCTGTCACATTTGTCATTTACATTCGTATATATTTTAGATAGCCTGGATTTGGAGAAATGTAATCTATGTAAAACTTTGAATTGTATGAGCCCAAGACTGGCACAAGAGGTGTTAGTTCACACCTCAATCACCTAATCCCACCATTCCTCAGTGAATGTCTTGTGCCCAGGCACTTTTCATCTTGTTTATAGAATGTGCATCCAGTGAGATAATAGATGAATAGATGTGGGAAATAATAATAATAATAATCTTTATTTATAGAGCACTTTTCTAAAACCACGTTACAAAGTGCTTCACACAAGGCAACAATTTCACAACAAGCAGATCATAAACATTTTCCGATTGATAACAATTAAAACAGAGGAAACAAATAAAATTAATTAATCCAATAAAAAACAAATAAAACCAGCGGACAGTCAGTAAGAATCAAGAAAAATGAGGAAAAGCTTTCCGATAAAAGTATGTTTTAAGAAAAGATTTAAAAGAGGTCACTGATTTGGAAATGGCTGATGGCTGCTTGAGCCTCTAGTTGGCACCATGGGGCATCTGCAGCCAGAATGGCAATTTATCTGTAATGAATAATAATATAAAAAGTTAGGTAGTGCGACGTCTCTCTGAAGTAAGGAAATAAATGTTTTTAAGTATTATACGTTTACATGACAGCAGATAGTGTAGAGACAGACAGGAAATATGCAGCGAGAGCTGGAATCAAACTGTGGACGTTTCAGTTATGTTCTTTATTATCTGATAGTTTGATGTCGGTTACTTTCTAAATCAGAAATAAATAAACCAAACTCTCAGTAAGATTATGTATCCATCACATCAAACATCATTCAGAGGAGATGGAAACACAAACAGACTTTTTGTTCCGGAGTTCAGTTTGAGTTCAGTTTGAGGTCAGTTTGAGGTCAGTTTGAGTTCAGTTTGAACTCTTGACTCTTTAGTCAAATGGACCTAAAGAGTTCATTCACAGCAGCAGCATCTCTCAGAAGTTTGGAGGCTTTCACATTCACTTTAATACAGTCAGTGTTTGATCACAGTAATATCCAGTGGACATTAGAGGAACTGCAGCTGCTGTGAAACACACTATTAATGTGGAGTACAGACAGTATATTTTACCTATAGATTATTGATTATCTATTGATGTAACTGCATGTTGTTCTGCTGTCTGCAGGTCTGGAGAACGTCACCATCCAGCTGAACCTGGAGGCCGAGTTTCACTTCACACACCTCATCATGACCTTCAAGGTGAGTTCTACACAGTTACACACACCATGGGATTCTGGGTAATCACAGGCTGGAACATGAACCAACCTGCACCAGTTTAAAGGGACAGTCCACAGTTTTCAGATGTCAAAGATCAGTTTACTGGTCCTGGTTAGTGCTCCTTAGCCTGTGAAAATAGTTGTGTAATGTCTGCTGTTGCTCTGGAGAAAATAACCCTGATGCTGTCATAGTGATGTCAACAGGGTAACATACCCAGGATATCTTTTCGTTATCTGGCTTCACTAAGCCTAACAACTGTGATCACGCTAAACGGTCACACGACAGTGGTTAATCTAGCCATGAGTGTGTTCACATAAAAGGGGCGGGGTTTGCAGCATGTGACCAATCACAAGCATGGCAAGTGTACTGGCAGCAGAGTGGCATACTACTATAATATTAGAGAAAAACAAAGTTAAACACATCATCCAGGCTAAAAGCAACTGCCGCAGCTGCTGAATGCAGGAAGGACAGCTGGCAAGAAATGGCAGACTGTGTGAATGCATTAATAGGTTTATAATATCACTGCCCCGTCATTAGGGCACGAGTAGATCTGACTATCATTACATTTGTGTATTTCATTAAATGAATGTGTTGCTTAGATGTATTCTTATGGCCTGTATGACAATTTTAGCCTGATTCGTTCAGCTAAAACTCTGACGGTGTCAAACAGACTTAGAGCAATAAAAAATAAATATAAAAACATTATTCAAAGTGGTAAGTTGGCTTACTTTCATATCTTATAAGTACAAGTACAAGGCTTTAGTGCTTCAGTCAGTCTCTGTTGTAGAATGATATTGGTATACAAAAGCACAACGAAATGGCTTTGACATTTCTTGCAAGAAGCTGACACAGATAAGTCAGTCCCTCCAACAAGAAACTATGTCTCTCATATAAAAAGCGTACAGAGCTCCACGGGATCTTCTATTGGTGATGCCATTTTCCAAGAGAATTGATTGGTCAATAGGCGATGCTTTGATCTGTTATCTCCAACATAACATGCTAACCTCTCTAACCCCAAATCCTGCTTTGTAGTACAGGCCTCAGGTTACGGCCGTCAGTGTCTGAAATCACTTCCTGTATATATTTACTGTCCGCCATTTAATTTGAGTATCTGAATACTGAGTGTGTAAATGTATCCACTATATAGTGTTTATAATATGTTCACTACTTTCTAATAACAATCCCACAATGAAAAAATTCTAAATCTGTCAGTGATGATGATTAGTAGTCTGAAATCTGAATTTCACTTACTGTTTAGTGTCTGTTATAATGAGAAGTGAAAGAGTGATTTCTGTGACCCCCCCCACACACACACACACACACACACACACACACACTCACACACACACAGTTCTCGAATTAAACAAATTAACAGACTCTTCACCGACTGACATGAATAATGTTCCTTTGTAGTTTATCATCTAAACCATCTGGCTGATTCATGTGTTGTCAGAATCAAACTGAACACATTAAGCAGACAGTGAAGTGGAGATGTTTGATGGATGTTAAAGTTATTCAGTCTCTAAACACCAGAGTCAAACTGGTTCTGACTAAAAATACAATTCATTTAGTTAACAGTTTACAGTCTTTGATGGGAAAGTGGACAAATTAAACCAGCTGCTTAAAATCAATAAACTTTCAATCTATGATTCCTGTCATTGTAATCATATATTGGTATGAAGTGGTGACATGAGGATTTAAGTGTAATTCATTTCATGGAGCAGAGGGTTTGTGGATTTCTGTTTGTTGGAGCATCTGATAACAGTACACAAAAGACCTCTTAACTGTTAAAACTTGACTAAATTTGAATGAAAACATAAGTTTTTAACTTTTTTAAGTTTTAAATTTTAATCTTTATTTTAAGGACATTTGATGACTATATTTACAACATGTTAAAGGTTCTATAGGATCTGAGTTTAATGTGTTCAGTGTGTGCCTGCTTTATAAAAAGCTCGTCCTTCACTTCACCAGCTCGACAGGAAGTTCAGACTTACAAATTTACAAAAGTAAACATGTTTCAGAGTTTAACCTGCAGGAAGTGATTATTATTATTATTATTATCATTATTATTATTATTATTATAAGAGACACAGTGGACTGTAGTAACACAAGGTTTAAAGGAACTTTATTACATGAACAACACAGTTCAGACGTTCTTTATTTGTTCTGTATTGTTGATTCTCAGTGGGATCAGCAGAACCGGCACATGATATTTAGCTAAAGCGTGATCATCACATCATTCTTTCTCCTCAGACGTTCCGACCTGCTGCCATGGTGATCGAGCGGTCAGCTGACTTCGGGAAGACGTGGCAGGTTTATCGTTACTTTGCCTATGACTGCGAGACTTCGTTCCCATCTGTTTCCCACGGTCCAATGCAGAAGGTTGATGATGTCATCTGTGACTCGCGTTACTCCGACATCGAGCCGTCCACTGAAGGAGAGGTACTGCAGTACTCTGCTAACTGGGTTAAAGAGGAAATTATGTCATAACACACCTGATAAGACGTCACTGTGATGTCAACATGATGTCTTCTTTTTAACTGTTCAGTTTTTAATAAAAGTCAGATAATTTGGTGAATTGTCCCTATTTTTCCAGGTGATTTTCAGAGTTCTGGACCCAGCGTTCAGGATCGACGATCCCTACAGCCCCAGAATCCAGAGTATGTCTCCTCACACCAGACAATAACTACTATGTGATCTGTCTGGGTTATTGATCCGTTATTGATCCATCATTGTCCACCTGTTATTGACCTTTTGTCCAGACATGTTGAAGATCACCAACCTGCGGGTGAAGTTCACCAAACTGCACACACTCGGAGACAACTTGCTGGACTCTCGTATGGAGATCAAAGAGAAGTATTACTACGCCGTTTATGACATGGTGGTCCGAGGAAACTGCTTCTGCTACGGACACGCCTCAGAGTGCGCCCCCATCCACGGAGCCGGCCAGACCAGGGACGGCATGGTGAGTCCTGAAGGGGGGCTGGGCAGACCAGGGAGGGCAAGATGAGTCAGGGTGACAGGGTGAGTTCTGAAGGGAACAGGGTGTATCCTGAAGGGGCAGGGTGAGTCTTGAAGAGGCAGGGTGACTCCTGAAGGGGACAGGTAGACTTTGGTGGATCAGTGGTAAACCTTACTGCAGGAAACAGTCTCCGTGTGAATGTTTCAGCATGAATCTACCAGCTGAGGTCTGTTTGTTGTTTCACCACAGAATGTTCTGTTGATGTTTATTCAGTTCAATTTCTGTCTGTGGTTTGTTGTATTTTCATTTATATCTTATTGGACTCAATAGAATAGAATATACTTGGTTTCAGTAGGCCCTGTGATTGACTGGCGACCAGTCCAGGGTGTACCCCGCCTCTCGCCCAATGTCAGCTGGGATAGGCTCCAGTGTAGTGTTATGTTTATCTGCAGGTAATATTATTGATTATTATATCAGTTGATGTTTATATGACTGTTTGTGTGTTTTAATTCTGCAGGTTCACGGTCACTGCATGTGTAACCACAACACTAAAGGTCTGAACTGTGAACGGTGTCAGGATTTCCACCACGACCTGCCGTGGAGACCAGCCGAGGGACGCAACACCAATGCCTGCAAGAGTGAGTCCATACTGGTCTCTGCTGGTTTCTACTGGTCTTTCCTGGTCTGTCCTTGTATCTATTGGTCTCTACTGGTTTCTTCTGGTCTTTACCCTTTGTCTGCTTCTCTATACTGGTCTCTATTGGTTTCTACTGGTCTCTACTGGTTTCTTTCGGTCTTAACTACTGTTTGCTGTTTTCTGGTCTTTCTTGGTGTCTACTGGTCTCTACTGGTTTCTTCTAGCTTTTTCTGGTCTCTGCTGGTCAATACTGGTTTCTACTGGTTGTGACCACTGTCTGCTAGGGCATTCACGACAGCTGCATTTTAGCAGTCATCAACTACTCGCAAAAAGTAGTTGAATAGTCAATTTATCGCGGGAGTGTTTTTCACCCAATAACAATGATCAATTCTCATCAAAAAGGTCTCAGATACAGCCAGTAAAGGGTTAACCAACCTGGCTCTGAGAGGCTGTTTACAAATGAGCTGGAGCTGCTGTTTGACTGCAGTAACAATGCGACTAGTGGGATAGTGGGAGTCTTACCTTCTCTAAATACCTTAAGTTCTGTTTATTTAACATGAAGAGAAGAAGAAGAACAAAACTATGTCCAACAATGACCAAAGTTATGTCCACCTTTGGTCGTTAGAAGCTGTCTGCTGCTCTGTACTGGTTTCTGTTGGTTTCTACTGGTCTCTACTGCTCTCTGAATTTCTACTGGTTTTTGCTGGTCTCTACTGTCTCTACTGGTAGAGTGTCTTTCTGGTGGACTGGGACTAGTGTTATAGCAGTACTAAACTGAAACATGGGATCCTGTTTGTGTTTCTGAACTGATCCTGAAACAGCTCAGTCGTTGGCTGGTTTGTACTGTCTGTACTGACATTAAGTGAGAATGAAACAACAAATCAGAGATGACTTTAACCTCAACTCTGTCGATCTGTTGACTGACTGAATCTTCTCTCTTCTTCTGTGGTGTCTGTAGAGTGTAACTGTAACCAGCACTCGGACTCGTGTCACTTCGACATGGCTGTGTTCGTGGCTTCAGGAAACGTCAGCGGAGGAGTTTGTGATGACTGTCAGCACCACACGGCCGGACACAGCTGTGAGCAGTGTAAACCGTTTTTCTACCAACATCCAGAGAGAGACGTCAGAGACCCCAACATCTGCCAACGTGAGTCCAGATTGTCTGATCTTTGTTTTACTTTAAAATACTAAAACACTGTTTAGTCCAAACTTTTTGAATGCAGTTTTTGAATTTGTGAAGGTGCGTGATCCTTTAAAATGTTCTGAAGGCAGCAAAGTTCAGATTAAATCATCAACATGTTTATATTTCCACTTTTCTCTCTCAGTCCTTCATGTCTCCTGGAGGTTTTCTTGTTTTTGATGATTCACAAAACATCTGGACACCTGTACACTGTAAAACATGTTGGGTGTCTGTCTGTGGATCAAAGTGTCTGTAGTAGGAAAAGCTCAGGTGGAATTACTAACATTAATGGCGGCTGCATTCCATTTAGGTGAGGCAGTTCCGGGGCTCTAGTATTGTGCATTCTCACTCACTGACATGGGTTACTGGAACAGAGCCATTGTTAGTGTTATTTAACCTTTCCTCAAAATGTCTGCTGAGAAAAGGAACTATTCTAGCTTCAAACATTAACTATTATACAGGCTCTGAAATCACTCGGATAGATCAATGAAAAAAATATGTTATTGACAACAAACTGTTGATTTAGTTTGTAAGAATGTTCTGACAGGGTCTTTATTTTCTCCTTCACTGTTTGTGTATCCATGAAACAGACTCTGCCACAGTGTTGGTTAAATGACTGGAGTCAGTCAGTTTTATCTTTGAATGATTTTTCACATAAATCAGTATTTCATTTTAGAATACTGTACTAAAGTATATGTAACAAGAATGAATCAGAAATGCAGCAATTTGGCTTAATGAAACAAAAAACATATTCCTGAAATTCCATGGCTGTAATAATAATTACAAAATCAACAACATGTATAGTATAATCACTCAAACTGTTCAGTACTGTCTGGGTTCTAGTCCTCCCTCTTTCCTGCATTTGGCCACAAGTTCCTATCGACATCAGATCTTACAGTATGTCTTCTCTTGCGATACATCTTGGAAAGTATCTTCTGGAAGGTCTAATCCAACCCTGGCAGTCTTCAGGAGGAGTGTCTCCACACCCCTGATTCATGGCATCCAGTAAGGACATCTGGTCATAAACATGGTTACTGCAGAAAAGCACGAAATTTGCCATCATTCTGTTTTGAATGTGTTTTTTTAAAACAGCGTGTTAGCATCTGAAAAAGGTGCTACAGATATATAGGCTAGTGTTTTGCAGGTGGTGGAGCATGAATGAGAAAAGAGTTCATGGATTTTGGGAAATGTGGTCAAAAAGATTCACAGTTTGGTCCACATAGACTTCTGTTTCGCTGACTGTGTGAAGAGTTTTGACAATGTGACTTCAGTTTTGACCAATTCATGTTAGCAATCGAAAAAAACTGTAAAGAGTGGACTGTGTCACCTCTAAACAGGACAGACAGTTTTAAACTATGAGTCGGCTGTTTCAGTTCAGGGTGTAAATATTCAGTAACAATCATCTGTATATAATAATCAATCATCTGTATATAAGAACTAGTTTGTGGTGAAACCTGTTTGTGTAAATCAAACACACACAATGTTATAATTAGTTTGAATTTATGAAAAGCTGCTGAAATTTCAGATCAACTTTATTCATCCCGGTCACCAGACTGGTTTACACTGGTCTGGTTTGTACTAGTCTGGTTTGTACTGGTCTAGTTTACACTGGTCTGGTTTGTACTAGTCTGGTTTGTACTGGTCTAGTTTACACTGGTCTGGTTTGTACTGGTCTGGTTTACACTGGTCTGGTTTATACTGGTGTACAGACAGCAGGTACTGAGGAGGATCTCCACAGTTACATTTTTTTCATCAACACAAACAAATGTCTTCTCTCTTCAGTCTTGTCAGGATGTTGTTTCTGTTTCCTCTTTCTTTGTGATGTTAATAATGATGTCATCACTCTGATGATGTAAAACTTCCTGTTATCGTCCTGTAGATGTGACTTTATCTAACCTGAAGTCTCAGTTTAAACAAGTTCCCTGTCTGCAGCTGATGATCCACATGAATTAATCCATCTTTATTAAACATCTGAAGTGAAGTGTTCATCCTCACAGTGAATTTTGTCCTGTGTGTGTTTCTGTAGCCTGTAACTGTGACCCTCTGGGCTCTCTGAACGGAGGAATATGTGACCGAATGACGGATGTTCGAGCCGGTCTGATCGCCGGTCAGTGTCGCTGTAAAGTCAATGTGGAGGGAGAACGCTGCGAACGCTGCAAAGAGGCGCATTACGGGCTGAGCGACGAGCCTGAAGGCTGCAGGGGTACGAAACTATACACAACACCTACACAACAAGACACACAACACCTACACGAGACACACAACACCTACACGAGACACACAACATCTACACAACCAGACGCACAACACCTACAGAAGACACACAACATCTACACAACCAGACGCACAACACCTACACAGAAATATACAACGAGATACACGGCACCTGTAAAACAGGATACACCTACAGGTACACACAGACACACACAGCACCTGAGTTACACACACACAGTAGGAGTGATATCTATACATACAGTACATTTACATCACAGTATCGACAGTATATTATAATACAGTAAATGATTGTTATTGTGTGTATTATTACTGTGTTTCAGCGTGTACCTGCAGCCCTGTGGGAACCGTTCCTGGAGGAAATCCCTGCGACAGCGAAACAGGAAGTTGCTTCTGTAAACGTCTGGTGAACGGACGAGACTGTGACCAGTGTGTGGTAAGACAACACATTAAATACATTTACTGTTGTTACACAGTCTGGAGACCAACAAATGTTTTTAAAACAGCCAATGACATCAGACCAGAAGTTTCACCAACCAAGCGTGCAGTTTATTCTTTACCTGGTCAGACTGGAATTAGACAAACATACACAGAAAACCAGCAGCAGAAAGGAAACTTCATGTACTGATGTTTTAATAAAAAACTTTGGTTCAGTGTACAGGCACTGAGAACATATCTGACACGTTTAATGGCTTTCCAGTGAGCTGAACTTTACATTATGTAATGACTAATGTCTGTATAGTTACATGACAGAAAGCAGGTTACATGATGTTTAAGACGTCAGATTAGTGCAGAAAGACGAGACAGTAAACACTGAGTGTGTGAAGGAAAACCTCCAGCTGTGAAACCATGGGAGGTCCCATGTGTGTTGATTGTGTGTGTGTGTGTGTGTGTGTGTGTGTGTGTGGAGGAGATGAAAGCCTGAATGACTTCCTCTCACAGCTTTAAATCAGCTTTTTACAGAAAGAAACAAGCTGGGAGGTCAGAAAATGACTTAATGACACGTCTCTAACATCTGCTGTGTGTGTGTGTGTGTGTGTGTGTGTGTGTGTGTGTGTGTGTGTGTGTGTGTGTGTTTTCAGTCTGAACACTGGGGTCTCAGTAATGATATGGATGGCTGCAGACCATGTGACTGTGACCTGGGAGGATCCATCAACAACCAGTGAGTTCACATCTAAATCACAGCTAACAGCTAACAGCTGAGGCATTGAACAACAATCTCTTCATCATTTCTCTCCATCAACTCTGTGTCTTTGTGTCTTTGTCGTCTCGACACCATGAATCGTTTGAATATGGAGATGACAGCACATTTTCAGACATTCACAGTTGTTGTTCACATGAAAAGTGACAGAAATCATTTTGTGAAGAAAAGAGATTTTTAACCAGCTTCTACTTCTTTGTTTTGTAGCTGCAACATGAGAACAAAACAAGGAGGTGGAACTACAAATCACAGGATTGGAAGATGAAATAACATATCGTTCAGATATAGATGAATTAGATGGATGTGTGAAGCATAGTGAGGCCTTAACTGCTAATAAACAGCTACGTTTTTCTAATGTTTTTCAGTTTTTCTACAGTTTCTTTGAGTTTTTCTTTACTTTTCCTTTCTCTTGCTTTATTTTCTTCAGTTTTTCCTTCCTGTCCGTCACTCTGTTTCAGTTTTTCATGTTTTTACTACCCGTCTTCCTTATCTGCTTCACTTTTGTGTTTTATTTCCATCAGTTTTTCTGGCACGTTCCCTTCCTGTAGTTTGTTCTGTTTCAGTTTTTTCTTTTCTTTGTTCTGACATTTCACTTCCTGTCTTTCTGCAGGTGTGATCAAGTGAGTGGTCAGTGTGTCTGCAGAGATCACATGTTTGGTCGTCGTTGTGATCAGGTCGAGTCTGGATTCTACTTCATCGCACTGGATCACTACACCTACGAGGCCGAGGACGCCAAGTTTGGACCTGTGAGTCATTTTTTTAAACCTTTTTGACCTTTGACCTTTTATCACCTGGACAAAGCTGTTCTTTATCTTTAAATCCTGCTGTTTTCTGTGGAAGATCCTTTCTGTCGGGAAAAGAACAAAACAGATTAAAGGTTAAGAGTGACAAAAATTAAAGTGCTCATGGTAAGTCAAAACTTTTGGGACACAATCAGATTTATTTAATTTTATTATTTAAATTTATAAAGTCAAAATCAGGAGATATTGAGTCATAATTATGAGATAATTAAACATTTGACTATTTAATGTTAAAAGTTAAAATTTCTGGAAAAAACTCAGCTGGTTCGACACCTTTTTAACTTGAAACAGGTTTTTTTCAGTATAGGAGGGCATGTGGTGTTCCACAGGGTTCAATGCTTTATCCACTCCTATTTTCATTATACACTGTATACTTCCACTCAGCCAAATTATACAACAACGTGATGTGAAATTTGTATGCTGACAATACCCGCATATATCTCTAGCCCCCCAATGACCCCAGCAGTCTAACTCATTTAACAGACTGCTTAAAGAGTGTTACAAGTTGGATGAAAAAGACAGAACTTGTAATGGTTTGTGTGTCATTATAGATCACAACTTAAAACATGCTGACTGTGTCAGTAAGACTGCATTTTTCCATCTTATAAATATACTAAAAGTCAGACTGTATCGTGCTCTGTATGATGCAAAGAAAATGATTCATGATTTGATTTCTTCTTGTCTGGACTATTGCCAGAGTCTAAAACCAGTAAGTCTAAAACTTAACACCCATTTTAAAATCTTACATTAGATCCTTGTCCATTTTTATAAGAATTTTAAACAGCATTTTGTTAAAAAGGATCAACATTAGCCTCCCTCCTATTTACTTCTATACATGAGTAATATGTATTTCCTGACTGAACATTGTCCATCTGTATGCTAATGATACCATCATTTATTTTATCAGCTCTACCACAAACCAACCAGGTCTTCTCCAGAATATAGTGTGCTGCTTGTGGTAGTTTCCACTTTCCATGATTCTTTAGATTTTTTTCATGACTTTGATTCTTTTCCTGATGAAAATGGTTCCAAATGGTTTCTTCATTGAATTGTTGTTAAAGTATGAGAATTATAAAAACAGAGGACTTCAGCATCACATGTGAGCTGGTCAAATGTGCTTTCATTAGTTTTTATGTCTTCATCTCGTTTCTTTAGGGAGTGACGGTGGTCCCGAGGCCCTACCTGCTGGACCGCAGTCCCACCTGGACAGGTATCGGCCTGGTCAACGTACCAGAGGGGGCCTTCCTGGAGTTCTCTGTGGACAACATCCCCCACTCCATGGAGTACGACATCCTCATCCGCTACGAACCTCAGGTAGGATTCAGTCAGCAGGGTGTAGGCCTGCCCACCAGCCGAACCCAAACCTTATGATTGGACACTGCCATCACTCTTTGATTGATTTAATAAAAACCACCAGAAACCTTGTGCGGTTAGATAAGACCTGCTGACCCTGGACATAATGACCAAACATATTAATACTTTCTGTTCAGTAAATCATCTGTATTGTCCCCTTGAAACTGGAGATCAGTCCTGACAGGTTATCAGTCCTCTCAGATACAGAAACAATCAGATACAAAGTCCAAGGCTTAGGCACCAAACACAGGTTCAAACACATAAATCTTAGTTCTGACATTTTATCAAAATCTCTCTCATTTAAAAAGAAATGGGCATTGTACTAAATTAAAAATATTTTCTCTCCCAGTCACTCTTTGTCAGTCCATTCTTTAACAGTAAGTGGATGATTTCCAGTGACGTAAAATTATTCAACAACCAGTTACCACTGTGGACGAAACTACAATCTCTTCATTGTGTCAATCAAATCAAATAGACACAATGCTGGGGATTTGCTCAAGTGTATTCCTAACACCTTACTCAATCTCTTTCCACATATTTACTGCTTTTTCACAAAAATATAATAGATACACGAGAGTCCTGAAGAACCACTTCTCCAGCATGTCATTGTCTCTTTGTTTTACTTTTGTCAATTTACAGGGAGTCCACTAACTTCTATTGATAATCTCTGTAAGTATCAGCTGAGACTGTGCTTTGTGTGAATAATTCTGCCAAAAAAGTTCTTCAGTCTTCAGAAATTCTCCCCTTTCCCAACAAATCTTTAACCCTGCCGAATGTGGTGACTGAGTGTCTCTAATATATTTCAAATTTCAAATGTGCAAGTGTGAAAGAGTTACTGAATTATTGCTTATTTTAATGATTAATGAAGAGATCTTAGCATTCTCCATGGTTTAGTTGTTATGTCTTTTAATACAGGAACTGTACTAAAGAACAGTAGAAAATCAGTAAGTTTAAAGTTTAGGGTGTTTTTTTATTTGTGCAAAATGGCAAAACATTAAATTAAGATTTCACAGATATGACCAACATAGACAATGATATATTATACAAAGAGAAAAGGACAAGGATGACACACAAAACAGACCGGACAGAAAAAGGGAAACAGATACATAGTAATAATAGTAATAAAGTAATAATAATTTTATAATAGTATAATTGAGCAAGACACTTAATGAGCTATATAAAGTCCATTTACAAATATAATAATAGTAAGAATAATGGTGGTAGTAGTGATGATGATAATAATAATAATAATATGTTTATGTGTATAAGTGCATGTGTATGAAAGGAAGAAAGAGAAGTAAATAAACAGATAAAAGAAAAGGAGCAATTTAAAAAAGTTTAAGAAAGGTGATCAAAGAAAGGAGAAGAAAAAATAGACGTGGGTGGTTAAAGTTTAAAGTTTGTTGATGTGTTTGTTGGTCCTGCAGCTACCTGACCAATGGGAGGAGGTTCTGATGACAGTGATGAGACCTGGACCAATCAGAGCAGACAGTCGCTGTGTCAACACTGTACCTGACGACGACAACCAGATGATCTCACTTCACCCCGGCTCACGGTAACATTCAGCAGCCAACACAGTTTCCTAAAAATACGTTTATATACGACTCATTTTAAACAGGAAGTATGGTTTTGAAGGAACTTGATGGCACCTGGATAACATCAACATTACGAGGCAACATTTTTATTAAATGTGTCTTACATATCCTAACGTATGGGTGAAATGTTTTATCAGTTTTCCTCCAGTATCGTCTCCTGACACTAAATCCTGATTAAACAGTTTTTCTGGTTGTGATTAGATCCTCAGCTCTGTGTTTAGGTTCAGAAAAGATGGAGGTCTTTATGGTTCAATATTGAAAAAGTCAACAGTGACTTGAAGCACGAGACAGGATGTGTTGACGTTTTCAATACTGAACCAAAACCACCATATTTCCTGAACCTTAACCAAAGTGTTTTAGTATCTAAACCAACAACAGGTGGGACTCAGGACCGGAACCCCAACCTCTGCTGTCTGAAACTTTGGACTTGTGAAAACACGAATTGCAGAAGTTTAGTGCAATATAAGTGTAATGTTTAGAAGACAGGGTCAGACCAGCTGGAGTACATGTTGTGAAACCAGAAATCTTAATATTAGTAAGACAAAGAAGCTCATTATTGACCTCCAAAGAAGAAAAGAGGGACCATCACCAATTCTCATCAACACAAAATAGTTTCATTATATAAATATCTGATGGTTCATATTGATATGAAATTAAAGTGGTCAGACATGCTGTGTTTAAAAAGGCAAAGTCCTTTGAGGTCAGTAAGAAGCTTTTGAATGTTTTCTATCAGAGTTTTGAGCTCTTGTTTGATGGATCTGTAAGTTGGGTAACAGCATTACTACCAATGATAAGAACAGTTTATTTAAAAGGCTGGTTCTGTAATTGGGTTGAGATGGTTTTGGAGAAAAGAACAAGGAGGAGAGTTCAGTTTGAAGGACATCTTCTGTTTGGTGTTTTAGTGTGAATTAGTGTTGAATAACATGAGCTGTAAAACTGTTGAACAACATGCGATACTTTCCTGTTTTCTGAGATATGAGTTGTGTTTTCCACATAATCTGTAAGGTCTTGATTTATATGTATTCTATTTACATTTGTTAAGGTTTTATTTAATATTTTTTGCCCGTGTTAGTGGTGCTGTTTTTATTTTTATGGGAGGTTTTGCTGTTTTTATCACTTATGCTCTGCTTCTTATTTATGAATTAGTTGGTTGTATGACTATATTGTTTTGTTATTTAGTATCTGGGCAGCTCCACTGATGTCCTAGTGACACTGTTGTTGGTCTAGTTTGTCTTTCATATGTTGTCTGCTGTCAGCTGAGTGACTTGTGTATCTTTATCTATCTATCAGACTCACCCTGTGAGTTCTCTGTGGGTGAAGAGCTTTTGTTGTTTCCTGTCTGTCCTCTCAGGTACGTGGTTCTTCCCAGACCGGTTTGTTTTGAATCTGGTCTGAACTACACGGTCCGCCTCAGTTTGCCGCTGTACTCGGCCCTCAGCGACTTCCAGTCTCCCTACACGCTCATTGACTCGGTGAGGAAACTCTGAAACTCTGAGAGGGCTATAACTAACCATTACTTACATTTTCTATACATCTGCAGATTATTTTCTTGATTAATTCATTGTTTGATCTATAAAATGTCAGAAAATACAGAAAAAATGCCCCTTATAATTTCTCAGAGTCCACAGTGACGCCTGGTTTTGTGCAAAACCCAAAGATATTCAGTTTACTGTGATATAAAACAGAGAAAAACAGAAAATACTCACAATGGAAGAGCTAGAGTTTTTGCTTGAAAAATGACTGAAACAATTAATCGATTATCAAAATGGTTGATGATTCATTTTCTGCCAGTCGACGAATCGTTGCAGCTCTAACTGAGAAAGTGGTGAATTAGTTCACTGTATACTGTGAAATTTTAATTCAGTAAAAGCAGTTCAGTCTGCCAGGTTGGGTGAAATGGATGATTATTTAAATGTAGAATAAAGTTGATGGTTGCCATCTTGGCTCTGAACTCTGACGGTAATAACTTCCCCCCCAAAACCACATTAGATTCAGAGCCTGATGCCAGCCATTATGAAGAAGACTATGTGTGGTTGACAGAGATTGGGGAGTGAAGACAGTAATTTAAATGTACTTCTTTACTTTGTGGTTCGATCATGTGAATGATCACAGAGGTTTAAATGCCTGGAGAAACTTTCTCGGCAGACAACTGTAGACAGTGTGCTCTCAGCCAGTCTCATGCTTCTCTTTGTCCCCAGATCGTGTTGATGCCTCACTGTAAGAACCTGGAGATTTTCACAGCCTCAGAGGGAGGAGACTCCAGCGAGAACAGTGATTGGGAAACTTTTCTGCGTTATCGTTGTCTGGAGAACAGCCAGAGCGTCATCAAGTCACCAATGACCGACATCTGCCGAAATTTCATCTTCAGTATCTCCGCCATGTTGCACCAGGGAGCTATAGGTACACCAGTCCACCTTAAATCAGATGACTCCACCTTAATAGTCTCCCACTGTCTGTCCAAGGTTTGGAGCATGTTCTTTCTTTCTTTCAAGATAGTTAAGAGAAAAGTTAAAGTTGCACTAACAGATTTTTGTGGCCACTTGTTTTTAGCAGAAACATATTATATATTAACACCTTTTAAGTTAATATGTTGAACTTGCTAGCAAACAGCTGCTTATTTCTATGTCCAGCAGTTACAGAGCAACATGATCCTTCATGTGGATTGGTGTTTGTGTCAGCTGATGAATAGCTGATGAAAAGTCCAGTATTTCCTCTCTGTTAGCTCCGTGTTTGGTCTCCACCAACTCCTGAGGGAAATATCTAAATGCTCCACTAAGTTGAGCAGCTAGTCTCTAGCTGTGTCTGTCTGCTGCAGGTAGAGTACAGTGAACAGATTCATTCTTTAGTGGCTCGTGATTTTAGTGAAGTGATTTCAGAGAATTTGTCACATTCATGAATTTTCTTGTATTTATAATTTTCCCTAAAATTCTTGAGGGTTTGATGAATCTGACTTAGATCACTCGTATGAACAAAGTTCCTGATGAATCTCTTTGCTCTGCTGCTCAGCTCTGACCTTTGACCTCCGTGGAATGAGAACAGATTCTAGGAATTCCCCTCAGGGTTTAATAAAACCTAGTTCTGATTCACACACTGAGGATCAGATTAGTAATTAATTATTTCAAACAAACTTTCAATGAATGATCCAGGTCAGAGCTTGACTCAGAAATTTTACGTCAGTACTTCAAGTAGTAATACCACTGTGTAAAAATACTCTGTTACAAGTGTAACCGTGCTCAGCTACACTCCACTCCGACTCTGCGTTGTGTAGAGAACAATGAGCGGGAGGCTTGTTTGTCTTCACACGTCGTCAATTTATTCTCTGAACAGAAACAGGATATGTACTGGTCAGTCATACAGTTGGCTCGCTACAGGCAGCTCGCTCAAGCACAGCACACTACAAAAGAACAGCAAGTTACTATAGCACAGAGACTAGCTAGCTAGCTTAGCGAATGCATTATGCCGTTATTAGAACATTTTAGTACCCCAAGTACAGCAACCCACTTGTAACTCTTCTCATCGACATTTCAATAAGTCACCGTGCACATGTGTTCCAGCATTGAATATACAGACATTAATAAACAATATTTGTATAGAGTGCTGCGCTCAATAACTCACCTCAGGCACGGCTCTCATAGACTGGCAATGTTTCAACTACCTCTGAGAGAGGGCGCCCTTGAGCCAATAATCTACACAGATACATATCAAATCATGTCAATTACAGCAAGTGGAGTCACATACTACATAACTCTGTTACACAAGTAAAAGTCCTGCATTCAAAATTTTACTTCAGTAAAAGTACGTTAGTATTAGCATCAAAATATAAGAACCAAACGTAAGAGTACTCATTATGCAGAATGGCCCACTTTAGAATAATATAATAATAATAATAATAATAATAATAATACATATTATATTATTGGATTATAATTATTGATGCATTAATGTGTTCAACACTTTAATCAGCTGATTTTAATGACTTTATATACTGCTGGGTAGTTTGTGAATTTCCACCCGGGATCAATAAAGTCATTCTCTCTTTCCCTCTTGGCAACTTCTTCTGTGAACTGAATGTAAAGTTAAATTTTTACGCAGATGACACCCAGATTTATATTCCCATCCCCCGTGCAGACACAGACTAGGCTCTTAGACACAGTCATTGTTTAACTACAGATCTTGGCTGTCGGAGAACTTAAGATAAGATGTAAATGTCTTTTTTCTTTTTTCTAAAGTGTACTGAGACACTGAGTAATGCCACTCATCAATGTTTCCATCATGTTGATCTCCAACCTTCTGAATAAGACTTTCTTCTTCTTCATATTCCTCAAATTCCGGCTCATAAATCTGTCATCATCATCATCACTCAGACAGGAACTGTGGAGAATGTATTGTTTCCTTGTACTGTTTGTTGTCAAACGTGTCTCCTGTGCTGGACTCCATTTCCCAGAATGCCAGTGTGACCCTCAGGGCTCCCTCAGCACCGTGTGTGACCCCAACGGGGGTCAGTGTCAGTGTCGCCCCAATGTGGTCGGCAGGAACTGTGACAGATGTGCTCCAGCCACGTTCCAGTTTGGACCTAACGGCTGCAGAGGTCAGAACCCTGATCACATGATTTACAATCAATATATACTGATAATGATCATCAATATATACTGTATATATGACCTATAATGATGTATATGTGTTTTGGCCACGTTCCAGTTCAGACCCATCTGCAGAGGTCATACTGATATAAATACAACATACAATGTGTTGTATATTGTGCTGGACCCACTGATGATATCTTTATATTTTCAGGTTTCCCTACAGTCATGAACAACCAGCTTATACAAACTGTATTTTTGTGGGTTTTGTGTTTGTAGCGTGTACGTGCGACCCTCAGGGTTCACAGAGTTCGTTCTGCGATCAGCTGACCGGTCAGTGTGTTTGTGTTTCGGGAGCATACGGTCGGCAGTGTGATCACTGTCTGCCGGGTCACTGGGGCTTCCCCACGTGCCGATCCTGCTCCTGCAACGGGCACGCCGACGACTGCGATCCCATCACTGGACGCTGCATCAATTGCAGGGACCACAGCACTGGACACACCTGTGACAGGTGAGTTACATGTGTGTATCATCAACAATTGGAAGCGCAACCCTCCCAAATAAACAGCTAAAAGTCCCAACACTGGGTTCAGAACAGAGATGAGTCTTTACTGAGGCAAGCAGGCACTGGGTCCCTGGTGTGATGGGGCAAGAAATCATCCAGAGGCAGAGGAGGAGCGTAGGGTTGACCAGGGCTCGGGGGGTATGAAGGAGCTGCAAAAATCTGGGGACTAGCTGTAGAGGTCTGGGGATTAGCTGTAAAGGTCTGGTAACTAGCTGCAGAGGTCTGGGGACAGGTATGCCACACCTGTGGTGATGCTATATTGTTAAAGAAACTCTCGCTCCATTTCTTTTCACCAGTCAGACTTTTGAATCATCAAATCAACTTGTCCTCATCACTTCCTCTCTCTCACCTGTGTTCAGGTGTATGGATGGTTACTATGGCGACCCAGTGCTGGGGTCAGGTGATCACTGTCGTCCCTGCATGTGTCCTGACGGCCCCGGCAGCCTGCGGCAGTTCGCAGGAAGTTGTTACCGCGGTGATGACTCCCAGCAGGCCATCTGTGTCTGCAACACTGGATACAGAGGTAACAACTTTACTAACACTGAGCTGGATAAACATGGTAAACTGATGTATTTAAAATATATTAACCATTTTTTATTCAACATTTTCATGTCCATCAGTTTTATTTCCTGATGAAGCAGTTTTTCAGAAACTGTTTTAAGCAGGAACGGGATAAAAACAACCCAATGTGACAATAAAACGCAGTGTAAACACAGATGGGATAATTACAGCTTTGATGTGAATTCAGCCTGAGCTTCTGGTTTCTGAGTGAATCCGTAACAGCTGGGAAAACAGGGTTTTATTTTAAAGAGAAGGAGCTTTGTGATTTAGTGTGATGTAAACAAAGGTTGAGAACAGGAATGTGATGTGACTCTGTTATTACAGCAGGAAATAAGATGTTCAGGCTGAAATCAGCTGCTGACAGACGCAGGAATCACTAACTTTCTCCTTTTGTTTCACAGTCTGAGTGGAAAATATTCTGCTGACACATGTTAAGACCTACTGAGTTTATTACTATACTTACCTATATTAAACTGCAGCATGACAACACTGACTTCTGATTGGCTGTCAGGTTTAAATATTTAAAGAGGACAACAAAGCTCAAGTTATAAAATAGCATAGGTTACATTGTGTGCTCGCTTACGCTGACAACTGCAGGTTTAAACACTGTAAACATGTTTCTAATGTCTGAAAATGCTAGCATATTGTATGGGAGTTAAAGCACTGAAAGCAGTTGAAGGTGAAGAATCTGAAGCATAAGAGCTGAAAGTAGGTGAAATCAGGTACTCGCTGAAAATTTAAATTTAGTTTCAAACTTAAACCCTGTAAACTTGAATTACTGCAGCAGCTGAAATGCTGATACTAGTTATATGCTTCACAGTATGTTGGTAGTTAAACTGTTGATCTTAACCATTTTAGTAAAAATACTGTAGAAAGTGAAGCAACATTCTGGAAACATTCAGTCAGCTGATGACATGTACAATGTCTGTAACTCTGTCTCCTTCTCTCTGCAGGTGCTCGCTGTGATGAGTGCTCACCTGGTTACTATGGAAACCCTGGAGAGGTGGGGGGGCAATGCAAGCCTTGTCAGTGCAACAACAACATCGACATGTTGGACCCAGAGTCCTGCGACGCCCGAAACGGCGAGTGTCTGCACTGCCTTCACCACAGCGAGGGCGCTGCCTGCCAGAGTTGCAAGCTGGGTTACTACGGCAACGCCCTGCTGCAGGACTGCAGGAGTGAGTAGAAACCAACAGAGAGCAGTAGACACCAGTAGAAACCAGTAAAAACCAATAGAGACCAGTACAGAGCAGCAGACAGTGGTCAAGACCAGTAGAAACCGGTATTGACCAGCAGAGACCAGTAGAGACAAGTAAAAACCAGTAGGGACCAGTACAACAACACATGTAGTCAGAAATTTATACAAATTTTGAATAAAATCTTGACTGAAATCTGGACAAAATCAAAACAAAAATTTCGCAGAATCTCAGTGAATTCTTAACAAATCTCTAAAACTCAATCAAACCTCAATAAAATCGTGACTTGATAAAATCTTAATGAAGTCTTGACTAGAATCTAGATTAAACTCTTAATCCTGATGAAATGTGGTTCTTGTCCACAGAGTGTGTTTGTAACCAGCTGGGCAGCGATCCCTCCAGCTGTCCATCATCCAGCGACTGTCACTGCGACCGCAGCAGTGGTCAGTGTCACTGTCTCCCAAACGTGATTGGTCAACACTGCGATCGCTGCGCACCCGACACCTGGAACATGGCGAGCAGCCGTGGCTGTCAGACCTGCGACTGTGACCCCAAACACTCATACGGGACGTCCTGCAATGAGGTGAGGAGCACACTGTAATGTCATGCACAACAAACTCAGATCTTTATTATGTTTTCTACTTCACTAAAGTCAAAGTTTTAAATTCATTAAATGTAAAACTTTGTGATTTAAAGTACGTTCCGCTGCCGTGTCCTCATGCCTTAATTTACTGAATTGTCTTCTGATTTTAGTGTATTGTTTTATTTCTAGTTTTAGAGGAAGAATTTTAAAAAATGTTTTGCAGCTCAACAAATTGTTCAAAATTCAAACTGCGAAACCTTGTTGAGAGTTTTTCAATTGAACATTTATCTGCTGGTCCATCAGCTCCTGGTTCAGTATTTTGATGATTTCTCTGCTGGACTTCTGAATGGAATTGTTTCATCCACAGATCAGTGGTCAGTGTTCCTGTCAGCCTGGCTTTGGAGGAAGAACATGCAGCGAGTGTAGAGAGCTGTTCTGGGGAGACCCAGAGGTCAAATGTCACGGTACGTTTACTGTTGATATGTTCACTACATGAAACCAGATAACTGGTGTTCATATAATAACGTGAAAGGTTGTTTTTAAAAAGCTCCATTTTATTAAAACAACATTTGCAGATATACTGTATTCACTCTGGACTATAAAAGTCTCAGTGTGAGCAGAAGGACAGAACAGAGAGAAAAATGAATGTTCACAGTTTTCCTCATGAATGTGGATGTGAAGAGTCAGAGATCAGGTCTGAGTCGGAGACTTTGACTCGTTCAGAAACAGAAAGTAAAAAAGCCACTCTGAACCGCCTGAAGCACCATGAATAAACAGAGTCTAACAGCCGCTTCCCCACTGCATCGTGGGAACATTCCTCCTCCCAGCATCCTCTGCTGCAATCTGCTGTGACTGATATTAAGTCCAGATGTTCCCTGAGGCCCAGCGGTCCCGTCGCCGTGGAGACGAGACCGAAGATCTGTCTGAACCTCCAAATATCCCTGAAATCCACAAAGAGGCTTTGTTAGTGTGAAGCAGAGCTTAAGGTTAGAAACTGGACCTGCTGAGAGGGGGGGGGGGCAGACAGACAGACAGAGCACAGAACATGAAAAGACAGAAAGATGGAGAAGAGGAAGTATATAAAAATATAACTATATACATATATATACAGTATATATATATATATATATAGTTTATATGTGAACTATAAACACATGAAACTTTCAGTCTTTCAACTCGATGAGATTATGAGACTGTTCTGAACATCTTCAGATCACCATGAAACACATGTTAATGACTCCATGATGTTTATCTCCATAGCCTGTCTGTCTGTCTGTCTGTGTGTGTGTGTGTGTGTGTGTGTGTGTGCCTGTTTGTTTGTTCTGACTAATCTCAGTCTGGTTCAGGTTTGTTGTTTCTCCAGTTTGAAGGCATTTCAACTGTGTTTGATTCAAACCAGATGTTACAAACACACACACACACACACACACACACCCTCTCAGCAGGGGCCAGATGTAGAAATGATGTGTACGCACAAAAACCCTGCGTTTGCCTTTTCTCACACACAAACTGGTATTTATAAAGGAAGAATGTGCGCACCTCACGCAGACTTCAGACCAGCCGGAACACGGTTTTAATGATACGGTGGACATGAAATATAAGGTGAGAGATGGTACAAACATTGTGTGTTCAGGTTGTTTCTTCTTTCAGTCGACACAGCGTTCTGTAAAATGTTGAAGGCGCATTTATGAATTTAATTTTAAATAATTATTTGAGTGATGAATATTTTTATTCTTTTTATTTAGAATTGAGCCATTATTTCCCTGTTAGTGATCTTTTGATTTCATCCTGAATTGTGAAGCAGATTGTAAAGTTCAATTCAATTCAGTTTTATTTATATAGCGCCATGTCATAACAAAGTTATCTCAGGGCACTTTTTCATATAGAGCAGATCTAGACCGACTCTTTATGTTTACAGAGACCCAACAATTCCCACCAAGAGCAGCACTAGGAGACAGTGGCAAGGAAAAACTCCCTTTTAACAGGCAGAAACCTCGAGCAGAACCAGAACCAGGCTCTGGGTGGGCGGTCATCTGCCTCGACCGGTTGGGTTGAGAGAGAGGAGAGGGAGAGAGCGAGGGTGAGAGAGAGAGAGAGAGAGAGAGAGAGAGAGCATGAGGAAAGAGAACATACAGCACAGTCCAGTTCTACATACAGATGTAAAGTAATAGTAGTGCTAATGGTATTGATGTTAATATTAATACAAATAATACTAATAGCAATATAATAATAGTAATACTAATAATAAGACCAGTAACAACAATAGCAGCTGCCGAGCAGGAACATGGGGGCAGCAGGTGGCCTGCAACCACAGATCCAGTCTCCGCAGCTCCGCGACCACAGATCCAGTCTCCGCAGCTCCGCGACCACAGATCCAGACTCCTCAGCTCCGTGACCACAGATCCAGACTCCGCAGCTCCGCGACCACAGATCCAGACTCTGCAGTTCCGGAGGCAGAAAACACTCGGAGAAAGCAACAGAAGGAGAGAGAGAAAGAGGAGGGAAAGGGAAGCTGTCTGTTCCAATAAGAGCTCTATAAATGAATCATTGATCATACTTCTGCCATTTAATAATGATGATTGAGATATCGCCATGATGAATTAGTGGTACAGGTTGTGCATAATGACTTGATGAATTCTGATGCTGTTGGAGAACCTCACTGATGCAGCACAATCGGTGAAAATGCACTTCTTCTTTGAAGTAGGAAGTGAGGATTGTGCACGTGCACTCAGTTCCACAGTGACTGAGCTTTATAAAACAGAACCAAGCGTACATGTATGCATATTTCTGTCTTTGTGCGTACACACAGTTTTAGTCGTGAATCTACACAGAGTTTTATGCATCTGGCCCCAGATGTTTCGTGGAACAGGAAGTTGGACAGCTTTTCTCTGACTCATCCTGTAAAATGTTTTTACAGTAAATGAAAGATTAACCTCAAACGCATCATTATGCTCATTATTTTTAGAAGTTTCTCCAAACTCGGACAACCAGGAGAAAGTTTAACTTTAAATCTGAAGATTTTGTGAATTCAGCGTCTGGACTTTTCTTTCAGAATAAAAACTGAATATATTAAGATGCTGAGGGTGAATCACAACATCCAGAGTTTGAGTCCCTCATTTCCTGTCATCTCTCTACTGTCCAGCAAAATGTCCAAAAGTACATAAGAACAAATAGACTGATATGAACATATAGCCGTGTGACAGATTGTGTCCACTAGATGGTCAACACGAAACCACAGCTGAGTTTCACAGAATGAAGCTTTTATTTTGTAAAACTCCAGCTGTGTAAAGCATTACCATGGCAACCACATGATACAGATCGCCTCCCTCATGACAGTTGGTGATCAGCAGATGATTTAAAATTACTTTATCTGAATTTATACTAAAATCAGAGATCTGTTATTAGTTTGTTTTCACACCAAAAACAAACTACCAGAGTCGTACTGAAACCAGACTGGGATCCTCTTTTGCAGGCGGTCTCTGTCTGGTTGTTTAGTCAGGGTATCTGTCTTGAAAAGTCTGGAATGTAACTTGGTGATCCTGCAGAAACACTGGGAGTCCACAGTTCCAGAGTTTCAGGATCAGGCATCTGCAGGTTCAGTGGAGTTCATGAAGCTGATTACAGCTGGTTAAAACCCAACAAACAGCCTGGATGTTTAAAAGAACCTTGATAAACTGTGCTGTAGTGATGTACAGGTGTACTCCAGGACACTGTGACATCACTGTTGGGTGTGGTTAAAGGTGTAAGGTTAAAGGTCTAACCCTCAGTGTGCTTCTGTCTCAGCATGTGACTGCGACCCTCGCGGTATCTCAGGCCAGCAGTGTAACAAAGTCAGTGGTCACTGCGTCTGTGTGGATGGTGTTTCTGGTCCACGCTGCGACGTCTGCTCCCGTGGGTTCTCGGGGATCTTCCCCGACTGCCGCCGCTGCCACCAGTGCTTCGCCGAGTGGAACCACGTCATCAGTCAGCTGACCAATCAGACGCACCGACTCGTCAACAAAGTCAACGCCATCAAAGCCAGCGGAGTCAGTGGACCATACAGGAAGTCCATCAACAGCATGGAGAGGAGCGTTGCCGATATCCGGGTCATCCTGAACCAGAACCCGGCCTCGCAACCGCTGACCGAGATCCAAGAGTTGCTGCAACAAGCCAGGTGAGATTAACTTTAATCTGGAGTCTAAACCTGCCACAAAAAGACAGGTGAGATTCACTTTAATCTTATTTATTATTAATATAGAGATTAAAGCAGCTCAGATTAATGTAAACTGTGACCTCTGACCTGTGTATGTCCTTCAGTGACCTGATGGGGGCCCTGACCCAGATGTTAAACCACACTGAACAGACTCTGGTCCAGGTGGAGGACTCGGACTCTGCTGCAGAAACTAAACTGGACTCTGTAACGTCAGACGCTCAGAAACTGGAGCGGACGGTTCAGGAGCTGTTGGATCAGGTCGAGTTCATCAAGAACTCTGACATCAGAGGTGAGTTAAGAGTTAAAGGTCAAAGGTCAGCGAGTGGGGGGGGTCACATGACCAGACAGTCTCACACCAGTCAGGATATTTTAATAAACATTTAAACTCCAGGAGTCAAACACAGACACGACCTGTTTTTTCCAGCTGTGATGATGTAAAGTTCATAAACTCACTTCTGGAAGAATACTGGAACCAGTTACTGTCAAACTTAAGATTTTAAACTGGACCAGAGTTCTAACTAACTAACTACTCAAGCTCCACTTACTCACTTGTTCTGGAGCTTTTGACCATATCACACAGTTTTCATCATCATCAGTCTTAGTAACTTCACCCTCTGTTGACCTCCAGTGGTTTAACATCTCACTGTGCTGCGGTGATGTACAGGTGTACTCCAGGACACCGTGACGTCACTGTTGGGTGTGGTTACAAGTGCAACAAAGCACACTTCTGACCTCACCTGTCAGTGATGCTGTGGTCAGAGGTGAGACAGGTTTAAAACTGCTGTGTAGTTCCTCTTTAAACAGTTTAAACATCTACAGTTACATGACAACTGAGAAAACTGTTGATGAAGACCATGTAACATAGTTGAAAGCTGTGGAACAAGAAAGTAAGTATTTTTAATGTGATTAATATTGATTATGGATGATTTGTTTGGGTCCACCTGCTGGACAGACCTTTCAGGCCTCCAGTAGAATTTAAATAAAGTTTTCTTCATTGAGGATTTCTCAGCTGATTTGTACTTCCTGTGTGTTGCCAGGGGCGACGGACAGCGTCACTAAGTACTTTCTGCAGTCTCAGGCAGCTGAAGCTCGAGCAAACGCCTCCACCATCGACCCGGGCAGCCCCGTGGAAACCGCCGCCACTCTACGGCAACTCACAGAGGACAAACTGAACCAAACCAGAGAGGAGTTCCTGAGGAGACACACTGAGCATGCTCAGAGACTGGACGACCTGGCAGGAGAACTGCAGACTCTGGACCTATCAGAGATCAGCCACAAGGTGGGAGATTATAATACGTTTTTGCAGTTTCAAGTTTCCGTCGGGACGCGAGACGAAACTTCAGCTTCAGTTCGTTCAGTAAACTGACAACACGTTAGATTGATGGCTCCTGATTTTAACTTTATTTTCATCTTCTTTGTGTTGTGACACAGTGAAGTTTGTTCTGAACGACGGAATCTTCAAATCAATCTTTCTTCGTCACATACATCATTACAATGTGTAGTGAAATGCTACATTGCCTGAGACTGTGCAACAGAAGATGTAGTTACAAGTATGTGAAAAAAAAATTAAGAGGTTTAACTCTTTAAAGTTTAAAGAGTTAAGTTAAAATTAAAGTTGAAAAAATAAAGAATAGACAAGAAGAAGAAGAAATAAGAAAGACAGTATTGTTGATGTCATCAGATGAGCATGAAGGAGTTAATGATGGACATTTTGAGTGAACTTCTTCTGATTGGATGATTCTTTAAAAGAAGAACATGTTTAGTAGTTAGAGTTTGAGAGAATGAAATGTTTTATGTTCTGCTCTTTTCTGACAGATGCGGCAGTTTTTTGGTGTCTTATAAATTCATGTGGACACTTTCATGACTCAAGAAATAACAGAACTAACTATTTAAGTAACAAACTAAAATATGTGAGCCGGATCATTAACACCAACATGGATTGTATTACAGTCAGTTAAGACTTTTTAAAAATAATTTAAGTGCATTATTTTGTATATTTTTGGCAGCTACACTTTTACATATACATATACATATATTTGAGGAGTATACATGTCAGAATATATATACATACAGTAAAGCATGTAGATGATTTACTGATGTTTTAGTGAAATCAACAAATCGTATCTTTGCATTAAACTCCCTCAGTTTACAGAATCCATCTTTATTTTCTGGTCTGTCCTGGTTCTTACAGACATGTGGCAGTCCATCATCAGGTCAGGACTTGTGCTGGTCCTCTCCCTGTGGAGGTCTGGGCTGTGTGGACTCTGAGGGTCGGACCAAGTGTGGAGGTGAAGGATGTGACGGCGTGGTGACGACAGCCAAAAGCGCCTGGAGGAAGGCCCGAGACTCTGACCAGGAAATCACCAGCGCCATGGAGGAAGTGGAGAAACTCTCCAAGATGGTGAGTCTGACAGGTCCTGGTCTGTGCTGGTTCTGGTTCAGGTGGACTGTAGTGGATGTTCTCACCTGTGTTTTGTCTGCAGGTGTCGGAGGCCAAACTGAAAGCAGATGTGGCGAAGCTGAGCGCCAAGGACGTCCTGATGAAGACCAACAGAACCAAACAGAAAGTCGACCAGAGCAACGAGGAGCTGAGAGGTCTCATCAGACAGATCAGAGACTTCCTCACACGTATGTCTCTCACTTACTGCTCAACACGACTAAACCTCAAACACAACATGTCCTGAGATATGAGGACTTCAGGTACCTCAGGTGTTCAGAATCATGTGACTTCCTGCTGTTGGGGTTTTTTTTGTACCAACGATCCAGCCGTCGGATATCCTCTTGTGTTCACAGTCAGAAGAAACATCAGTCTTCAGTTCAACAGATTCATTGCGTTTATTCCAGCTCTTTGTTTCTGTAGTGTTGTCCATCATTCCTATCAGTAATAACGATGCTGTAGAGATTTAAAGAGCGAGCGAGCCTGGTCTCCTCCAGCAGGCTGCACCCGAGTCGAAGATCCTAATTGCTCGAGTCTCCTCTGGTTTTTTGTCTTGGCCTACCGATCTACCACAGGATCACACACTGCGCTCGTATGGGGTCAGCAGGAGTCAGCTCTGAAACACAGGAACTGATATAGAGATGCTCGTATTGTGGTTATATTTAATCTGAGATCTGAGAATCATCTGTAGAAAAATGGAAACTGACATGATGCTTTTGAGGTTCTGTGTGACCTCCACAGTCACAGGTCCTGTCAGTCTAAAACTCTACCAGAGAGGCCTATTCATGCTCAAGGCATTGATTATTAATTAATTAAAAAGCGGCAGTAAGATCTACAAACAATAAAACAGATGTTTGGCCACCGTCATGTAAACAATGAGCTGTTCTGCTGCCACGTTTTCCACCACAAGAAGGGAAGTTCTTTTAAATGGACGTGTCTAAAGAAGTCTGGAAGGTCAGAAACACCAGCAGTCAGATGATCAGACAGGTGAGAAACAAACCACCTGTTTCTGTTATTTTAGAGGACGCTGCAGACCTGGAGAGCATCGAGCTGGTGGCCAACGAGGTTCTGGCCATGCAGATGCCGACCACGCCGGCTCAGCTGCAGAACCTGACCAATGAGATCCGACAGAAGGTGGGAGAACTGGGACATGTGGAGACTATCCTGCAGCAGAGCGCCGACGACATCCAGAGAGCTGAGAACCTGCTGGACCAGGCCCGCCGAGCCAGGTGAGTTCTACGTGTTCTTCCAGGACTGTTTTACCTGCCCAGAGCCAGTTACTTCTGTTTTAGTCCGTTTTTCAGAACAAACATGGGAAGTTCTTATGGAACTTCAAGCCAAATAAGACTTGAACATATTTTATTCTTTCAGTGACCCTTGTTAAATCAAAACCATCAAACCTCCATGCAGATTTGTTCAACTATGGTCTTGATTCTTCTTAATACTTGGTCTTTTACAAGTTTCTTGTAACAGCCTGTAATAAACTTCCTGTGTTCGTCAGTGAGGAGGCGGCAGACGTGAAGGACTCTGCAGAGAAGGTGAAGCAAGCTCTGAAAGAAGCTCAGAGAGCTCAGACCGCCGCCAGCAGCGCCATCCAGCAGGCCGCCGCCGACATCCAGAACACCAACAACCTGCTGTCCTCCGTCAGTACTGACCAATGGTTTACTTCACTGACATCATGTCAAAATGTTTACTAAACTTTTACTTTACTGACGTCAGAACGTGAAGGTAACGGTTCATCTGTCCGTGTTGTGTTCAGGTGGAGTCGGAGACGGCAGATGCAGAGTTGAAGCTGAATAACGCCACCCAGAGGCTTCAGCGGCTCGAGCAGGATGTGACGCTGCTAAGACACAAAGTTCTGAATGTCACGCTGAGCACCAAACGAACCAATCAGGAGGCAGCGAGCATCGGAAAGATCGCAGAGGAGGTCAAGAAGGTGCGTTCACCTGTCAGATTGTTAATCAGTTAACATTTAATCCGCACAGCAGTTCAGTCAGTGAAGGACACTCACACATGTGCTGATTATTTTTAGTCTTTTAGTCAAGTCTGTTTTTGTTGTCAGTTCCTGCAGAAGTTTAAAACTAATTCATGCAAATGTCACCAAATCTGTGCCTTTGTGGTTTTGTTTGTGCGTTTAGGACCTGGACTCAGAGCTGAAGGATAAATATGCTACAGTGGAGCAGGTGATTAGTCAGAAGGCAGGGGGCGTGGCTGACGCAAAGAAGAGGGCGGGGCTACTGCAGCAGGAAGCCAAAGAGCTGCTGCTGAAAGCCAGCGACAAACTTCAGCTGCTCAAAGGTGACATCACACTGACATCACACCTCCTGTCTCCACCCTCAGTGTCCTGATGTGAAACAAGAAATGTCTCGCTAGCAGAGCGCCATGTGTACATCTGAACCATGAGACCACTGAGTGTTTATATTCACGTGTTATGGCAGCAGTTCCAGTCACCGCGTCAAGAAAACGTTTCAGACGCCTCAAACGTAACTCCCTGTAGAAACTGTTTTGTTTGTGTTAAACGGTGATAAAACATGGTGTTTTTCAGATCTGGAGAAGTCTTACGAAGACAACCAGCGGACTCTGGAGGTGAAGGCAGAGCAGCTGGTGGAGCTAGAGGCCGCCGTGAAGGAGCTGCTGCAGGAGATCAGCCACAAGGTCACCGTCTACAGCACCTGTCTGTTCTAGGGTCAAAGGTCACATCCACAGCACATATTCAGAGAGTCAAAGTAAGCAAAATTAAAGGAACATGACACATTTTTTAAACCTGAACCTGTGATGTTAAATCTGACTTATTGACCTTTTCTCAGCAGCCAATCAGAAGTGAGAGCTCTGTTCACTGATATTCATATGAACAGTTTCCTCTATGACTCTGAAACAATCCAAAGACCAAGACCAAAAATTAAAGACTTTCATTCCAAAATTAGATTCTCTTGTTTGAATGAAACCAAAGATTTTATTTTTTTTATATGAAACCACTCTGACAAAGATTGAATGTTTAATTTTCAGCTAATTTCCAAATTGGACATGGAACCTTTTATTGAGGGATGATGAGGGATCAGGTTTTAAAACTCTGCGGTCATCTGCTTTTACACGCAAAGAAAATGGAGCTATAAGATGCTAAACAGGTAATGAACTATAAAACGTTCAGAAACAGTTTGATCCTAAAGAGTTGTAAAACTCTTTATTGATTTGACACAGATTCATTTAATTGGCTGGTTCATCAAATGAGAAAACAAACAGAATCAGTTTTTTTAAATTTAAAGAGAACCTTCATTAAACTGCTGTAAAAGTTTAAACTGGAGTTTTGAGTTTTTAAATCAGTTGAATGTGTTTGTGAATGTAATAAAATCAGTAACTGTCGATCATTTGATTTAAGTTTAAAACTATGAAACAGTGAATGTTTAAACCATGTGACTGCAACTTTTTTTTACATCCTCATTTTGTATTTCCTGTAGTTTTTTTATTTCTACGTGGCCAAAACTTTGAACCTAAAATGATTTTGAATAAAAGCTTCTAGTTAAAATCACACTGAGTGCACTTGTCTTTAATTTGGAATATTTAACACCAGTTAATGTGTTTGTTATATATCTGTTTATGTGTGTTTAAGTCAGTTAGTGCACCAGCAGAGCTGAGTGGAGTTTAGATTTAGATTTAAGTTTAGTTTGTGCTGCTTAATTTAAAGTGACATCTGAAAAACTAAACAGAAACATCTTTCAGAAACAAAGTGCTGATGTGTACCTATGGGGGCTGGCTGGCAGTGGTGGCCATTGCTGATTGGTCTATAGGAAATTCTCATAAGGGTTTTAATTTTCAGCCTTGGCTCCTTATACCATGCTTTTGCCCTCTATAGGTGGGGAAAGCTTAAGGAAATATCCTGTCCTCTACATTTAAGAATAATCCTGTGGCTCATGTTAGAGTGAAAGCTCCGTCATGGGCTGGTTTGAGGGAAATGATTAATGACACTATGGACCCACTGAAAATAGAAACACAATGAGAACCGAGAAAATATATGTATATATGTATGTAAGGTCAAAGTACCAGGTTCTGCCTTGTTTTCACTGTGTTTTACAAACTAGAACGTTTCAGATATGTCATTGAAAAGGCGACACTGTATGGAGACACCGGGACCATCATCATTTTTATGTTCTGTTTGGTCGGAGAGTTCAGTTATGATATGGCGCTATATAAATAGAAATTAATTGAATTGACTTGTGTTCATATGTCTCCAGCAGGTGGAGCTGTTTCTACTGTCAGAGTTGATTGAGAGCAGCTACGTCACTTTGGGATCTTATCAGTCCTCATAATGTGAATTTGTTTGTATTCCACATGCAGATGTTGGTTTTGATCCGGCTAAGATGTGAAGAATCTCAATTGAGGGTTTGATGTGATTTTTGTTGTGTTGAAACAAGATGCTGAAACATCTTGCTGTGATTCTTCTGCTTTGAAAAGCTGATACCATGTCGAGTGTAACATCACTGTGTATCACAGCACATTTACTTGCAATGAGGAAACAGTCTGGCTGCTAGTAATAATAATATATAAGTGTGGGTTTTAAAAGTCTGGTGTTTCATACTCACATCTTGGTGTGTGGACGGTGATCAGGTCGACTCAGGTCACCATTTTTCACTTTTTTTAAGCTAGTGTTGATGAGAAGTCCTTAAAGCCACCATAAACATCTGACGACTGGCCAACTCAAAATTCTGAAGAAGATCATGTGATAAATGGCATCTTTTAACATTTGATCAACATTATGATTGTCTCTTTATGTCTTTTTGTTTATTGCTGCTCTGCACGAGTCATAAAATGGTTAGAATCAGTCTCACTTATGATATTGTTGTTTTATTGCTGTACTCATGTTGTCTGCAGGATGATGTTTCTGCTCCTGTTGCCGTCTTCATGGTGTCTTTTTGTCTTCTGTCTGTTTAATTATGGTTTCATCTCGCCAACGGACTGCAGATGAAAGTTAACCAGCTGGTTAACAATGACCTAATTTACAGAAATATTGATTCATTTTTGTCGTTCTTATAAATAAAGAAATGAAATCATATGATCGAAAGCACCACAACAGATACTCAAAGGATGAAAGCAGGGTTTCTATCTTGGGCTTAAACTGCTGTTTTTAATTTTGTCTGTAGAGTTGTGAAGTGTTTTATCTACATTCTGTGTTCACGTTTCACTGTTGTCTTTAGACGAGTGTTTCTGAACTCTGCAGGGTCATTTGAACCCAGTCAGAGAATCAAATCAGAGCCGTAGTGAATTCAAAATGTTTCGTTGTTACAGTTGAGATCAAAACACCTCGCCATGGTTACTGAATTCACCTACAACTGACCCAGAATTTAACAACAGCCTCGTCTTGAGCTTCGTAACAGACTGTGAAGCTCTGTGATTGGCTGTTTGTTAGTGAAATGCACCATGGGAGTCTTCAGTTTTTATGTCCACAGGCAGGTACCTTTGACCTTTTATCAAAGAAGCAGATCTTTTCTAACACAGTTGTTTTGTTCTGACATATGTGTCACGATGTGGACTTTTGTTGATTCTTGGTTTTTGGTTTTGTCTCATGTTCCCAGTGTGTTCTTGCCCTAGTGTTTCCCCCTGGCCCTGATTGTCTACTGATTGTTTCCACCTGTGTCTTGTCACCCACCTGTTTCTGTTCTCCTTCGTCAGTGTCGGGGCCTATATATGCCTGTGTCTTTCAGTTAGTCCTGGTCGGACCTTTATTGGTGTATGTAGGTGTCGGTGTTGATGTTAGCCGTGCCCTGTGCTATTGCCACGTTCATACCCATTTAATAAACCTTTGTTTCGAACCTGTTAAGATGTCTGCACTTGGGTCCTCCCTCATGACAATATGAGAAACATGAACAGAACATCTGAAATGACTCCTCACACTTCACAACTCAATTGATTATTGCTGTTAACTGTCATGAAAGCATCCAGTATGAACAGTGTGATCATGATGTGGGTTGAGCTGTAACAGCGTGAAAAACAGTTTATATGACGCTGTCAGTTTAAAGGGATTTAAAGGTTAATTTCAGTGTAACGTGAAGGTTTAAGGGTGCAGACAGGTGTGTTGTTTTGCTGTTCAGCATTGTACAGGTTAACAAAGTGCTGGTGTTGATGAAAACAGCAGCTGATGGTCGCACAGAGTCATTGTTAACCCTTTCAGAGAGGCTTTGTGTGTGTGCTGACTAGGCGCTCTGAAACACAAAGCAGTGAGTGACACTCAGGTGTATAAAAGCTGTGAGTTCACACAGGTGTGAAGGCAGTCCACCTCCATCAGCACAGAGCAGCACATCAACAACACGCCAACATGTCCACCACCGATATGAACATGATGAGCAGGGTAAGTCCCAGCATACATCACTTCTCCCGAACTTCCTTACACATTACACAGAGTTGGGGCAGCTGGAAAACACACATCTCTGAGTTTAGGGACATTTTTCAGGTGAAAGATCACATGACTTTCTAACCTCTGAGGATCAGTAACAGATTTTCACAATTTGTTCAATTATCTCAAAAATATTTTGTCACCAAACTTCAGCCATTGGAGATACATGTTTTCACAGAAACAATAATTAAGTGACAATGGCATTTTCGGTAACGCTTCATTTTATAGGTCAATCATTTCTGAATAATTTCCAGTCAAGGTCATTTTTATTTCTACAACCAAAATCACAAAGCATAGATGATCTCACAATCTGATTAACATATACATTTACACATACATATACAATATTCAATTCAATTCAGTTTTATTTATATAGCGCCATATCATAACAATGTTATCTCAGGGCACATTTTCATATAGAGCAGGTCTAGACCGACTGTTTATATTTACAGAGACCCAACAGTTCCCACCATGAGCAGCACTAGGAGACAGTGGCAAGGAAAAACTCCCTTTAACAGGCAGAAACCTCGAGCAGAACCAGAGCCAGAACCAGGCTCTGGGTGGGCGGTCATCTGCCTCGACCGGTTGGGTTGAGAGAGAGAGAGAGAGAGAGAGAGAGAGAGAAAACATACAGTAGTACAGCACAGTACAGTTCTACATACAGATGTAAAGTCATAGCAGTGGTAATGGTATTGATGTTAATATTAATACAAATAATAGTAATAGCAATGTACAATGAAACATAAGAGTTGATTAAATTTAGTTAGTTTTTAATCAGTTCACAGTAGCTGAACATGAAAACGTGAAATTTGTAAACAGAAAAACAAACAATTTAACATATGTGAAGAATAAAGCTTCCAATAATAAATTAACAATAAAATGAAGGCTGCAATTTTGGAAACATTTACTTCCTCTTAGATCAGATCCAGGAGCCATATTCAAACTTCTTCAGTGTAAAAGTTTCTCCTGAGTTAAAATAAACTTGTGATAATAATGTTTGTGTCAGTTGTGACTTTAAGACTTAAAGAAAGTTAAACTGGAGTTGAACAGAAGTTACAGATGACTTCTGGGTCACTGAGAGCTGCTTTCAGTCAGTCAGCTGTTGCATGTCATGTGACTCACCAAAAACAATCCAATAACACTGACAAAAACTAAAAATACAGTTCACAGCTCTGATTAACTTTAAATATCTAAACATTAAATGATCACCACCTGCAATAAATACATAAATCTGATACTGTATGAAACTATTAGAAGGCCTTATAGACTGGGATCATCAGGACAGAGTTTACGGTTTAACTTCCATATTAATACTTTATTTTATTTTTTATGAACATTTAGATTCATGTGAGGCAGACCAGATCAGATTAGTTTACTGCTGTATCTGTTTTTTAATTATTGATCAGTCAGATATTCAGACTGTCAGGGGTTAACATCACCTCATTGTTACCAGAAGTTTTGTTTCGCTTCATGACACAAATAAGTTTATATTATAGAGGAAAACTGTCACAGGTTGTCTTTAGTCTATGACAACTATCTATAATATAAACTGAATTATTATCATTATTATTATTATTATTATTATTATTGAGCCTCTCTGACTCATAAAAGTCGTCATCAACCAACAACATGCGAATAAGGATCAAGCGATCGTCCGGATCTGGATCATCTGGAACCAGCTGAAGGAGCCTCAGACTCCATCAGTCAGTCAGACCTCATTTCTATATTCAAATCTGTCTTCTGTCTCGTGGTCAGATCGTCTTCTATGAGGAC
>LKNJ01004766.1:0-28766 GCA_002120245.1 Maccullochella peelii | reverse complement strand
TTTTATTTTCCTTCAACCGAAGGTGGTGCCCCGTTTTAATAATATAATAATAAATCTAAGAGGTAGGATCACTACAGAACCAAACAGGGTGAAGCTGCTTTTAGCTGCGATGCTGCACGCAGATGGAACCAACTTCCTGATGATCTCAAACACTTTTCAGTTTAGTAAAAACTCTGCTGTTCTCCTTTGCCTGGTTGGTTTATCTAATGCACTTTTATTTCCTTTGCTGCAACTTAGAGCCAATTACAGCATCTTATTTCATTTTATTCTATCTTAATTGATTTTATTCTTATTGTTTTGAATGCCATTCTAATGCTTTTCTTTGCCTGTAAAGCACTTGGAATTGCCTCTGTGTGTATACATGTGCTGTATATATAAAGCTGCCTTGCATTGCTTATTATCAGATTAACAAATGTAGAGGATCGTGCAGCCCTGGCAGCGGATACCACAGCGTGTTTGAGTCTTTTATCTTCATGCTATGTGTAAATAGTATCATTAGTTTCAGACAGAAACAGACATTCCTTCATCTGAAAAAGAAACGGTGTGAAGACTCACAGCTTTGAAGGGGCAGTGGCAGGGCAGCCCGTAGGTGTGCAGCGGTTCAGGACAGTCCTGACCCGGGGGGATCAGCTGATTCAGAACATCACAGGCGTCCTTATAGTGACAACTGCCCAACTCCTCCACACAGGGGACCGTCACCCAGAGCCCTGCCACCTCCTTCTCCAGGGTCACATTCAGCTAATGCGGAGCGAGAGAGGAAGAGGAGACAGCAAAGGGTGAGGTTCTTGTGGACAGTTTGGAAGCTCTGCTATGAGATCTTCATCCAGAATCCTGCAGCCTCGGGTCAAATTAATTATTTGAGGTTCCTCAAACGGCTTCTACGCTTGTCTACAAATGATTTCAGATTTTTCTACCTCAGAGCTGCCTGAGGAAAGAGATGGTGTATGTCAAAAATGTGCACCTAATTTTGAACCGTCCGGAGCATTTCGACCAAAAAAAAAAAAAAAAAAGCTGGTTCCCAGCTGGAACCAAAAAAATAGCAGGTTTTCCTTGACCTGCAGTGCAAACCATGACATCATCAATGGGCGTGTCCTATTCTACAGGTTGGAAAGAGAGGATGGAGAAGGCAACAATGGTCTCTGGTCTACTGTGGTAACAGTCTTCTACGTCTTCTTATCATTAATAGCTGGTCCAAAAACAAATATCTGTAATAACAGAACAAGAGCTCGCAGCTAATCAATGAGATCCGCTGTCTTGCTCCTGCTGATTCTTGGAACCTCGGTGCTATCTATCTGAGGGCAACAGAAGCAGAGATACAACAGCTGAGTTGTTGAGGTGTTTTACATCCCTGTGATTGCCACCCAGAATCTGTCAACTCTGTGTCAAAGGTCCCATTTACTGTCTGTAGTGTAGATGAGAGGTTCAAATTCAAACAAATCCTGAGAAGCAACAAAAAGGTGTCAACCTCTAACATTACCTTAGGATTTAAAAGCTGTAACCATGGATAGATCCAAAACAAGGTGTAATAAACATATAAAAGTAAAATGAAGAACAACAGGGCAACAACAACAACACTGTGTGTAAAGAGACACAGGAAAGAGATTAAAGTGCGATTACAAAGAGGAAATGCGGAGCTGAGCTTTGCAAAAGTAACGTGAGAAAGAGGACATTGTTCTCTGGTTACAGCAGCAACGAGAGAAGCGATAACCTTCTCATCAGGTCACGATGATGACAAATAACCAGATCAACAGGATGCAAACGTTTCCATGTCACATTCAAATGTGAGTTTGTTTTTGAGGCGTGACTCTATGAACACAGTTCGTTCCTTCACACAGAACCGAGGCTTCTCGGGTTCATGTCTGCTACAATGGAGAATAAGTTGATTGACATGGTATTAATAATAATTTTGATAAATGATTGATATTTTTAGCCATTTACCTTGTAAAAATACCAAACTCTTTATGAACAAATGTACAGAGTTGTATTTTCAGCTCTGGTCATTTGTGAAATTGCTGCTTTTGACTTTTTATAAAACTCACACTTTTGCAAACCTACTCTCTGTTTAAAGGCAAGGCCATTTTAATTATAAAGCACATTTCATACAAGTGCACACACGTCGGCCTTCCAAAAGACATCCACAAACTAAACAATCTTCCCACACAGACACACAGGCATAATTAGGAAGCAAATCTTCTGCAGATTTTAGTGACCTGAATCAATCTGCATGCTGACAAAACCTAAAAACAGCCCAGAGTTCATTCACAGCCGCACCTTACAGGCTTGATGTGTACATAGAGGACTAAATCAGTAAGATGGTTTTATGATACAGAGCAGAGGATTAGAGGATTAGAGTTTACTGTGTGTGTATTAAACCTGCTGAGTCATGAGGTTTCTTGCTGGTTGCACACATGACTGCAGCTTTACAGCCAAAAACTGGCTCATGAACCTACTTCTGCTGGCTGCTGAGATAAACAAACAACACCTGCAGTCATCGCTGAGGGAGAAGAACCTGCACACCTCCTGTCACAAGCTTTCACATCCATTAACGGGCCTTTGAAAATGTTCTAATGCCAGACAAAGGGGAAAATACAACTGACTGAATAAGAGAACCAAAGAAACACTAAACAGTGGTTTAAGTCCTCATCAAAAAAAATAAAGTGCACCAAAACCAGAACTAGATTTATGAGACTTCTGAAACTAAATTAAAGACATAAAGCACTTTATTAACTGTAATCAAAACAGGACTTTGGGCATTTCAAGACTTGTTCTTTAATTTGAGCTTTTTCTTATGGAATACTGAATAGGTTTTTGATAGTAAAGTTGAAATGATCTTTGTCTTAAACGGTTCACAGCTCTGCGTACAGCGCCCCGCCTGATCTGCTCACATGATCAGCAGCAGATCCAGACACGCCGAGGACCAACAACACGCTGCAGACGGGACGGGACCTTAGACAGGCAGTTAAACTAGTGTTGAGTAATACTGGATTTACGATCCTATGGCTCAGACAGACCGATTACTTCACCAGCTGCTGAGATTTCTGCCTTTTGATCTCTCTTTACTCAGAGACTGAGGCATCTGGTTTAACAAAGACACGTTCTGAAAACGCTGTAATCCACTCACAGGTGCTCCGACATAAAGAACAACAACAACGGAGATCATGTTTTTGTACTGTATGTGAGCACAGCGTCGGTGTACTCACAGCCAGGGGGACGCTCAGCTCTACAGATGTGGATCCAGAGGCGGAGGCCGTCAGGTCTCCGGGGATGGAGATCGGATCCGGAGACAAACTCAGAGTCTTCATCACAGCTGGATCATCTGGCTGCCCGCAGTTCTTCCAGTCAAACCCCAAAACCTGTCCACAACACGCAGGCTTAACATGCAGAAGCAGTCAACACCATCCAGCGTTTTACAACAAATCAGATATTTCACGTTACTGTGCCAAGTCTTAACAGTGTGTTTTACATTTCTGAATGTGTTTTTCCAACCTTCCAGACAGGTTTTAGTTCATTTCCGTACTGAAAGTCTACTCGCCCAGACCTGAAACCTGAGTGAAGTAATCCATCATGTTTTTTTTTCGACACAGCGTACATTTGTCTTCGCAATCGCCAAAATAAAAAGAGACATTTTAAAACTCTATTAACAACTTACTTTTACACATTTGCTTTTAATTAGTATTTTTTTCTTTTAGCTTTTTCTTTGTCATGTATTGTCTGTGCTAATGCGAGTGTGTATTTTCTCATTGTTATTATCTGTTCTTCTGTCTGTAAAGAACTTTGTAAACTTGTTTTATATAAATAAGGGTCATGATTTTTATACTGGGATGGATCACATGACCCAAAGCGAGTCTCTGCAAGTTGATGTTGAGTAAAAATCTAAATAGTTTAGTTAAAATGTTTTTTAATGAATTAAATGTACAGATTATTGTTTTCTGGTTTATCGATTAATCTATAATGTCACAAAATAATGAAAAATGAAAGGAAAGTGATTTCATAAATTTGCTGGTTTTGTCCAAAACTCAAACATATTCAATTTACAATTAAACAACCTAAAAAAAAGCAGAAAATCCTCACATTTGACAAATATTTGACATTTTTGATTAATAAATTACTTCATTATCTTAGCAAAAAAACTAATTTGCTATCTACTAATTAGCTTTTTCCAGAGCTTTCAACCACATCTCACTGTCTTCTTCAGTGGATGGAATTAATAATGGCAGTTTAATAATAAAATGACAACAGCCACAATGAAGGCGAATACAATGCAAAGTTCATCGGCTGTGGAAGACCATGGGATGCGGTTGAAAGCACCAGAAAAATAGTCTTAAATCTTGTTTGTTTGTTTGTAAAATTTTCAAATTCAAGACAGAACTTTCACAGTTTCATTGAAATATTGATTATTCAACCATAAAAATGGTTGTTGATTAATGTCAGATGAATTTTCTATTAGTCGACTCAGTTAGTTCTCTTTCTTTAAATGTCACTGAAGGACTTTGATGTAAAATGAAAACATCAGTTAGACAGATATGTAGCTCGGTCAGTCAGCTCAGGTTAAATGTCTGAAAGCAGCATGAACAGACTCTTACGGTAGCAGGTTGTATTAGCGGTACTGCGGCGGTACTAACGGCCTCACCTGTGCCTTCGTGACTCGCTTCAGTCCGGAGGAGCTGCACTTCACCTGAGCTACAACTGCAACTACAACCAGAGTCGCCGTCAAAACTGACAGTTTATCCATCCTGTCGTCTCTGAGCGCGGACAGCGACACAAAACGGGGGAGAAACGATCTGCTGTGAGCCGTTAAACTGTCCGGTAACGAAGCCAAACTGAGCAAACAACCGCTCGTTTGTGTCTCTTTGCTGCTGCGGTTACTTCCGTGTTTACCGCCGGCCACCGGTCACATGACCGCGGCCGAGCCACGTGACCTACGCACGGACGTCTTTCTAGAGTTTCTATCAGAGATAAATGATCAAGTGATCAAATCCCGCTTTGTGCGGAGTCGTACACCACTGGAGACACTACATTTACTTTATGTAACAATGCCGAACAGGGAGTACTGGACAAACGCCACAATACAGCAAGGACAGTACGAAATAGATTAAAATAATAATTATAAAATAACAAAGAATGGACTAAAGATGGGACACTGACGTCATGTCTCCTGTGTTTTTGTTGGCTGATCCCAGTATTTTTGACTTAATATTCTTAAATTTCAAATTTTGTAGTAAAAAACAACAACATTAAGACAAAAATGTAACTGAACAGTCAACTAGATTAATAATAATATATTAGCCTAATTAAAACATTTCAGACACTTTATTTTTTATTTTGGTTGCATTGATTGGACTCAGGAATTCATGTTTTTATTATTATTAATTTATTCGCTTTTATTTAGTTATTCATAACAGTGTTTTTGTGCTGAGTTTGATTAATTGTGTTATTTTATTTTGGTAGGGTTGCAATGATGGGACTGAGACTCAGTGATTCCTGTTTTTACTATAATTTTATTTGCCTTTATACATTTACTCATAATTGTATTTTTATATTTATTTATATTTCATTCATTTATTTTATTTTACACCAGTATTTATGAATTTTTTTCCTCTATTGCCACATTATTGTATTTCTACTGAATGTAAACAGCTACCTGCACTATGATTCCTTTCACTGTTTATATGCAGGTATGTGTAGAGTGTATGTTACTATGCGTCTGATTGTGTTCTAAAGGTAAAAAAAGATTATTGTTAGTTTGGTACATGTTTTCTAATCTGGAGCACTTTTTAAAACCTTCAATAAATGCTCTGAAAATAGAAGTTATTTTAGGGGTACGTTATCTCTAGTAGGCCTACATATATTAGAAAGCCTAAAACAGCCTAGTAGGGGGAAATTATTATTATTATTATTATTATTATTATTATTATTATTATAGGCACATAATGTTGGTCGAGAATCTCCTGTAGTTGCATGTTAGCGCCTCTAGATGTCAATGTAGGACAGATATTTCCTATTATTCCTAGATATTTGTAACCTATTTGTAACCTAAATATAAATAAATAATTAAAATGATGATGATGATGGGTTAATAATAATAATAATAATGTAACAGCTGGACTGCACCACTAAGCCCGCTAGGAAACAACATTAAGACAACAGGACATAAAAAAGACACACATACTGGAATCTCATAAAACACATAAAAACAAGTAAAAATAATTAAAGAATTAATTACTGTAAAAAAAACAACAATAGGCCTATATTAAAAATAAATGTATGGTTGTGATTAGCTATTGGTTATTCCTTCATTTCAACTACAAAATAATAACTCGAATGTCTGCATGTCGGACTTTCCCATCAGCACTTGAACGCGCCCTGACTCCCCTAATGGGGGGGCCTTAAAGTGTGCAAAAATGGACTACAGTGTTTTATTATCATATTATGGCTCAGCTGAAGATTTGCAGCAAAATGAAATTCAAAACGAAGCAAAATGAGTTCATAATGTCCGGCAGAACATTTTTCCAGCATCACATCTGGCTGTGCACAAAATGGTTCAGTCCGACTCTGCCTGCAGCGTTGAGAAAGGAGGAAGAGGAGGGTGGGGAGGAAGAGGAGGGAGGAGGGGTTCAGGGGAGCCAGATGATGCTGTCAGTGAAAGGAGGAGGATCCTGTCCGCCGGCAGCAGCAGCAGCATCGCACCGAGCTCCTCTCCATCCCATGTGTTTGGAAGGGAAAAAAAATGGGCTCGGATCCAGACATGTGCTGCTAGAATAGACCTCTGTGTAGCTTTCTTTTCTTTAGAATAACCTTGTCCGGTTAGAAGAAGACAGAGGTGGGAATATTGTAGCACTCTTTTTGCTGAAAATGCTTCCCTGCTCATCATCCGCGCAGATGGAGGGATGCGAGGAGAGGGACACGCACATGCAAACAGAGGTAAAGCGATAAGAAAGGAAAAACATACAAGCGCTCAAATGTTCGCCTCTAATCCAGTTTATTCCGCGTGTAAACCACTCAAAATGTGTCCGAAAAGATCCGTCCATGTCTTTCCGGCGCAGATGGGACATTTTGCAGGCTCATTTCAGCCGGTATAATCCGCCGGCCGGCTTCTCCTGGAGGTTATTGTAGTCGTCAAAGAGCCGGACCCCTCCCTAAATGTGTCGCTCCTCTTTTCCTCATTTAAGCGGAGAGGAGAAATGATTCTTTTAATTCAGATTAGAGGTTGATTTTTGACGGCTTCGTGGGGAAGTTACATGATTTCTAAATGGATTTGAGTCTTTATTTTAGTGAGAGAAATGTGCTGACAGTCTTATTCTGGGCTGCATGTCTGTCGCCTCAAATACACAGAAAGAGCCTCCCCTCTGATATTTAGCAGAACTAGTTCATACATGTGTCCATCTCAATGGATTTTCTCTAAAAACCAAAACCTTTATTACTCCCTCAGCTGCCTCTAATCTGCTGTTTGGTGGAGGATTTTTCCCTGAACACCCCCAGTATAAGGAGTGGATACAATGGGAATTCAACCCACAACCCCGCCCGCTGATAATGCCTTGCTTTGCCCACTTAATTACCCAAGGAAGTGAACGCACAACCCTTGTAGTGTTTGTTAGTGCCACCCTTCAGCCTACAAGGATAAAATCAAACCTCTAAACCTGCAGTCTATAGTGCCTTGCTTCATTTCCTTCAGTTAAATGGGGATCTGAACCCTCAGCCTTCACAGTGGTTGTTTGTGCCTTGCTCCCTTCCAATATCTTACAAAGACGGAAGGGAACCAGCAACCCTGGCTTGCTCTGTTACAAAGTGAATCTGACCCAGTGCCTTGCTCTAGCCAGTGGCATGCTGGGAATTGAACCCAACCGTGATGAAGTGTGTTAGTGCCTTGCTCCGCCCGTTGACCTACATATAAAGAAATGGACCCCCTTGCTCTACTCATTGCATTACATTGGGAATTTAACTCCTACCCTCTTAATAATGCCTTGCTCCAAGATAAAAGTCAAATTATTCTGTTAGCATTCGACAACTACAACTCCCATAAGGCTTTGCCAGCTCCTCTGTGAGATATGTTTCTGTTTAATCGTCTTGAGTGTGGAAGTTTATTCTTTAACTTTGGGAAACAATTTAATTTAAGATCAAGGGTCCACTTGCTACCTTTTCAGAGTTCTCAATTACATTTCATGGGCTTCATTCAGCGAATGGTGCTTGCTCAGGTGTGTCATCATGTGACGCCCGACCACAACAGTGATCACATGATTAGTTCACTTGATGACACACCTGAGCCTGAGTCGTTCACTGAATGAAGACCGTGAAATGCAGTTAAAAGCCTGTAAGTGGACTTTCGAGCTTACATCATGATTGAGTTTCATCAAATATTCATTGTTTAATTTAGGTTCAAATGTTCAGTGCAGCAGTATATTCTCATTTATCTTAGAAAATAGTGCTGAAACAGTTGATTACTTCAGAAAGTAACAACATCTATTTTGGCATTTAAGTACATTTTTAAGCAAAAATGCCAAGAATTGTCCAGTGCCAGGTTCTCAGTAGTAAAGATTAGCTTCTTTTCTTTGTCTCATGTGACAAAACAAGCAAGTCTTTGGTAATTTGGTTATCAATAACCAAATTGATACTAGTTATAGCCGTACATGCTGACATGTGTGGCTGGAAAGAATTGCAAACCCGTGTATCAAAGTGTCAGTCTTCATTTTGTTTTAACAGATTTTCTAAAAAATGTAATTGTGTTTTGTTGCAGCTGGACTGCTGCGTCGCTAACACGCTAATAAAAGAACAAAAAGCTTCAAAGCAAAGCTACCTGCTAAGTGAGTTACTGCTGACTACACTTTTTGCAGTTTGCAAAGCAGCAAATGTCTGCCTGTGCAGTTAGATCTTATAAGTAGAGGGAACTTATGTGTTTTTATGTAAAATAAATCCCTGATTGAGTGTGAGTACTCACTGAGCAGCACAGGGAATTGAACCTCACCCTGGCAGCGTCAGTGCCTTGCTGCCTGCCGGTGAACCCGCTGCCCTCGCTCTGCTCCTCAGGGAAATCGGAGCTGACAGTGTGTGAGGCTGCAGGTAGAGCTGGGAGAAAGTGGGCCAAGTGCTTCCTGCTGCCGGAGGAGGGAGGGGGCTGGCTGCTGAGCGTCCTTTTTGTCCTTTTTATCCTTTTTATCTTTGAATATCGGCTTAGGTTTTGTCGCAGTTACGCCCTTTCAATACTCAAGTTTTAATCAATAATATTTACATCCCCATCGGATGAACCAATCTTTTTCTTTTAATGTAATAATACCTTTGAAACATCTGTCATTACTTCGAGCTGAGTCAAAATCAGACCAGGTCAGTCCACCAGCCTCGCCTAACTCATTTGCATAATAAGATCTGATCACAATCGAGGTAACAAAAATTCCTTTTTAATACCAGATGGAAATGCACAGACCGGTGGATCCAATGTCATTATCCATTAATGGCATTAATTAAATGAATATAAGTTACTATAAGTATAATTTACATTTGTCTGTATCAACCTGTGATTAACAATACGTCCAGGCTGCTAACAAGAACAAACAGAGGTTTCCATTCTGATGTATTTACCAGTGACAGATGACCACCTGCAAATACTGCAAACACCTGGCAAATACAGTATGGTCACCCTGGGGTTTTTCCTGGTTCTACAAGGGGACAAAGGTTGCCTGAATGCATCATTAAACAGCTGACGGACCTGAATTGAGGGATACCAGAGGCCACAAAGGACACACCAGTTGTGTCCTTCAAATTGTACATAAGCAGATCAGCCAGCTTTTCTCCTGGTTTCCATCTTTTCGGTTGGTTTGCTTACAGTACATCTTCTCTCCTAGTTACCTCAAATAACTAAGAGAGAAGTTGCATTGCAGCTCACGTGTGGTCTCCCCTCTTTTTGTGACACATGAAACAACTCGGCTCCAGAGTTTAAAAACACTTCGTATATCCTGACAAATTACTCTACTTCCAATAAATCCAACTTTGAATCTTCAATTCATGAAGTACCTCTTACAACACAGAAATATGAGCTTTAACTAGATGTCTTAGATGCTATTTGACATTATTGGTCCAATTTGAACTTTCAGGGGTTGTAGTAGTATCTTGTTATGAGTTGGACCGTGGCCAGTCTGCATCATGCATAGAGGCCGTTGTGTTTACTTTTCGTCATTACATTGAATAACTACACAGATTTAAGCTTTGAGACATTCAGTATATACTGTGTGTAATGAATGGTTGAACATGCAGTCAGTTCTTTCTTCTGGAGGTTGTTTGAACCCAAAGAGGTTTTGTATATTCTTTGTTTGTTTACTTTTGCTGCACAAGAGGTCACTGAATGCTTCACGAGTTCCAATTACCATTTTAAATGAAGCGTATGCAGCAGCAGCGTAGCACTGCCGACACTCCACTATCGACTGTGGTCACTCAGAAGGCCACTGCACATCTCTGCCCTGTAAACAAAAGAGGCAGTAACTCCACGTCTGATCAATAATGAGATGATGCCATTTGTTAATCTGAGATTAGACGGGAGAGGAAAAGAGGATTTTAAAAAAAAACTTCGAATAACTTCTTATTTTCCCTCTGTGAGAGTGAGCACAAGCATATGTTCGAGGAAAGGTTGGGGATTAATAAATGAGAAAATGTATAGCTGTGCAGCTTTTCTCCTTGCACTGTAAAAACCACATTTTGTGCTTCGTCGCCTTTAAAGATACAGGCTCCTGCTGTTGTTTTAACCCTATTTAAACGCACTGCAGTCCAGTTGTAAAGTGTGAGGAGCCGCTGGTGCTGGAAGTATTTTCCCCCGCTGTAAATTCCCATTTCAGCGTTTTCTTTAAATTATCTCCTCATTGTTCCACAGCATAAAAAAAGTAGTTTTTTTGATTTCAGTTTGAATTATTTCAACTTTGCAGCTGTTTCTGAGAAATCGTGTCTTTTGGGTCTCTGAATACTACAATACCCATGAGCCTCACCCTCTTATGATGCAAATTAAGAAAGCTTTGTATTTACAAATGACCAGTCACCCTGTTAGTTACTGTTACCATGTCAGACAGTTTTCAGAATAAAAAGAATTAAAAACACCATCTACGCAATCAGGATACCAAGTATCGCTGTTACATAAGTACACCTTTTGACCTTTTGTCAAAGTGTCTGTTGTTCGTAACACAGCGTTTCGTGAATGCAGGAACTTGGCAGCTGAGGCTTTAGAGCAGAAAGATGGCAGGGGAGTGCATGCTTCTCTGTGATTGGTGCATTGAGGGAAAGGGGCGGTGCTTAGGATCTGTCAGTTGGGAACTAAACACTACACCAGAGCTGCTGCTACAGCTTCAGCCCGTCATTATCGACACACACAACGGGATTTTAAGCTCAACTCACTGGTTGTGTATGACGCTTTCAACCACGAAGAAGGTCATGAGATGTGGTTGAAAGCTTTGGAAACAACAGGCTGGATCTTGGCTTTTCATTTTGCGTTTACTTTTTTTGTCAAGCTGCAGTTTCCAAGGTCAAGAATGATCCTTCAGCATCACCGTGATTGAATGTTTCTCACTGAAATGCACCATGGGAATCGTAGTTTAAGTCTCTCCTTTAATTTTTATGTCCAGTGTTGCATTTTTTTCAAAGAACCAGATATTTTCTAACAGACTTGTGCTCCGACTATCAGTCACATAACATTATCTATGAAGAAATGAACTGCACTTTTACTTTCAGAAGCCTGGATGCCCAAAATATAAATTCTGGTCATTGATTATGATGAAAGACAAAGTTAAGTTCAGGTTTTCAGGTGACGAGAACACTTGTGTTGTGGTGTAATTTCCTCTCCATAGTTTGATACAAATTGTGTCCTTTCCACCCAGAAGGAGTCCAAATGAAACCTACAGTTTGTCCTTGAGTGTTGACTGCAGGTTTGCACTTGTTAACCTCAGCGGCGTCTGCAGCTGCTGCTGCTGCCTTCACCCAAGTTTCATCCCTCCAACACACAGACTAGGCTTCTCTACAGCTGCTCATCCTAAATATAGCACAACAAGGGATACTTACATCAGATCCTGTGGATGTGAAAATGAGTGGTTACGGCCTTTTTTTTTTGCCTTTTGTAGGGCAGCCGTCAAGCCAGCAGGAGCAGAAAGAGTCAGTCTGTTGTCAGAAGTGATGGGCTGTCTGTGTGTAAAGGAAGGCCAGGCAACATTTTGAGACGACGGAGAAGGGCAGTGCAGCCTTCAGCAGGGAGGGGAATCAGGCAAAATGAATGATGTTTATAAGGAGAACATGCTGAGCAGGAAATCGCCTTGTACTGCACTTTCCTGGTCTCCTCAGACAGAAAATTTCCAGGTCTTGTCGCTTTCTGTCTCTGGAGTACTTGAAGATTTCAGAGGAGATAGAACTTTCCTGAGGCTTCAAAAACCTCAAACATCAGTTTCTATTGCTGCAATAACTTAACACAATTCATTTGAGGACGAGAGAATTAATTAAATCATTTGAGAGCACAATTTATTAGGTGACAAATTAAGTAATTCAAGAGTATGATTTTTTAATTTGAGGAGAGGAAGCACTATTTAATTACACAATTGTCAGCGCAAACTAACAAATCTTGTTTCTCTCATACCTACCAGACTCCATGGTAAATAGTCAATATTTAAAACCTACAGTTGACTATTACTTTCAGGTTCCATTTTGTCTTTTAAAATTGTACTTAAAGTGTTCTGGTATGAAACTGGTGCTTTGTAACAGCTTAGTGTGTAAACTCTCCTCTGAACACACAGCCTGTGGTTGTGTCTGACTCACAGTGTGTGTGTGTGTGTAACTGTACTCTGTTGGTATCAGTGACCTGTATATTCAGTCTGTTGTGGAACATGATCTAATGCGTTGACCCTGCTGTCTGCTCCTGCAGTGCAACAGACTGACGGAGGAGAGAGACGAGGCCGAGAGACAACTCAAACACATCAAGAGAGGTGAGTCCGGCGTCCCGCCACCTCCTCAGACTCCTCCAGGCGGCGTTTCAACTCACACAGCTTTATTTTAAACATCTAGAGCAAGATGTAGGACAGACACAGTGAAGTTATTTAGACTCATGGGGTGCCAACGCACAGTGGACAGGCAATGGTTTGCGTGACTTGGTTAAACAGACCAGGGCGAGGTTGCATCCCATGACGATTATGGACATGCCCACAGCCTCAAATGTCGGCCTTACGGAAAACGTAGCAACTTTTATTTCAGGAACGTAAATTTACAGGAAAATATAAATTTATACAGAAAAATATATATTCCTTTTTCAAACCCTGGCTGTACAGACTGTAAATCCCTTTCTATTCTATACAAATAGAATTGACTTGACTTGAGAAATGATGGTTATTAGTACTTAAAGGATTTATTAAAACCTGGGTCTTATTTTTGTAGTTTGGGCCATCAATAGCATTGTGAGACCTCCTGGTCAGACAAACTTATTTGGAAGAAAAAGAGTAATGGTAAAATAAAGACCCGAACTGTCCATCACAGTTTACAGACTTAGTGAACTTACTGTGGTTGTGCACACACAGGTTTTCTGTGCAATGAAGTATTATTTTTATTTCAGCTTTACCTCCAAATAAAGTGGTTTAAAGAATCTGGGTTTGTTTACAATCTGTTGACCGCTCGTGTTTTTTGACTCGTGAGACTTCTTTTTTAACGATGCCGCCATGTTCCCGGATCTCAGCTTTTACTTTTTTGGTGATTACATTGTAATCGTAACTGGTAAAAACAACGGTCAGTACTGTGAGAATAAAACCCAAATTGTAGTAAACTGGAATGATGCTTATTTATCTTGAAATGTTCCCCTCAACCAACACACAGTCTATGCAGACATCATGTACCACAAAGCAGACCGACACTGATCATCTCGCCTACAATCAGACAGCTGACACCTTCACTTCCTCCCCCTCTCCTCCCCCTGACCCATTCACACCTTTTCTCCTCACCTCAGAGGACAGGTGTTGGTGATGTCATGTGGACAGAATGGGTGTGTTTAAGAGGGGAGGGGAGGGGAGGGCGTCCCCGTTTCCAAGGCGACTGCCAGGTTAGTTAGCCAACAGTGGGAGAGCTTTTGTGTTTTGGGGAGTTTAACTTCAATCATTAACTGTTAGGAGGAAGGCTGATAATGCTGCAGCTCCTGGTCTCTGTCATGACTTTTCGCAGAGGTAAGAGGACGCATAATAATAATAATAATAATAATAATAATAATAATAATAATAATAGGTATATGAGCCCAGAAAGAGTAGCTGGTAACGATTAATGGGGATCCAAATAAATGAACAAATCTTTGTGTAGGTTTAGCTGACACTCCTGAAACCAACTGATATGTATATTTTATGTTTATATGAGACGATTCTGCTGTGGTGATTTATAGTATGTCAACTGCCATTCTCTGCTAATGGAGGAAGTATTGTCTTCCAGTGAAAAGTAAAGGCCAATATGCAATCAGGTTTGTCTAAGGGCCACTTCTGTCAGCATCGTTCAGTTGATTTACAGATGTGGTGGAGACACGGGCATATAGGTTTTGAATGTTTCAGATTGATTCAATGAATATGCATATATTTATTTACATGGAAATAAGAAACATGAAGCCTTTTGAATTGTTTGGAGGTTTTGTAGTTTTTTTTTCTTCTGCTTTTCCTGCTTATGAGCTGACAAAATCCAAATCTGGAGGTCTCAGATTGTTCAAATGTGTCTCTGGCTGCAGTGACGTAGATTTAAGGTCATTTTGTGCTTCTATTAGACAGTTGAAAGTCAAATGAAAGATGAAAATCTTTATAAATGTTTTTCAGGTGGGCTCAAACCCCAAAATGTGTTATCAGAAACATGTCAAAAACTGGACCTAAAATCTTCAGCAGAAATGCTGATGCTCCTTTTCAGTGCGCGCCCCGTCACTTCATACGTTCAGGCTTTCATTCATTCGCTCATTTATTTATTCACTGCCTCTCCCCAGAGAAGACAGCAGTCGCTCCTGTCATGTTATTCCCATGAATTATTAAAACCTCCTGCCACGAATTATTCAGCAGAAAATGGGGGGAAGGATGAGTGTGTGTGAGTTTGGGAGGGGGTTACCACTCCTGCCAGACTCTTTATCCATTGTGGTCCTTCAAAAGGCCTTTCTACCTGCTACTCCATATTTGATGGCCATATTCAATGGATTTAATGAGGGAGACTTTGCTCGCTGGCAGGTACTTGATTTCAGGCTCGTTTGAATCTCAAAAGGCCAGACTGAGCGAGTTCAGCACAAAATTATCTGACTATAAAACAGTGAAAACATAACCTGATCCGAGACTCACTGTTAGATACACTTGCCTCGATGATGGACGAGCACGCTCATGAATGCACTGCATTTAATGCGTAATGCATCTGAGTTGTTGAAAGATCTTGTGGATGATTTTCTTTTCCCCCCACGTGGTTGGTCCTGAGTGAAATATTGGATGGTTTTCTATGGGATTTGGTGCAAACATTCATGGATAAATCCTGGTGCCTTTGGTGAGTCCCTGACTTTTCTTGTAGCGCCACCAACAGCTCAAAGTTTCCACTTGTCCAACATTTTAGGTCATGACAAGATCTTGAAAACAACAACTTCTTGGATTACTTGCCAGTGCCCTCCTTTAAGCTTTATGATTAAGGTCTGCTTAAGTTTAGGTAACTAAAACTACTTGCTTAACGTTCTGGAAAAATTGTGGTCAAGGTGATAAGAAACTAACATTGATTGATGGTAAGAGCAGCAATGAACAAGATGTGGTAAAAGTCAAAGCAGTTGATGTGCTGTGCTGCAACAGAATAGACCTTTTTCAAGGCAGACATTTTGACTTGTCACAGCAGGAAAAGCACAGGTGAAACAAATTTAACCATCGCTCTGTCCCATCAAGTGTCCCAGTAAGCCATGACAGTGAGCCAGCATGCAAAATACCAGAGCCCCGAAACTGGAATGCAGCCGTTTTTAATGTTTTCTTTTCCTGCTATGAGAAGCCAAAATGTCTGCTGTGGAAAAGGTCTATACTCCACTGTTTGTCGAAGCACAGCTACGCTCCAGATGTGCTGCAGTTTTATTACATTTGCTACCCAGAACGTCACATCCCAGCTATGGTTTGTTGACTTCGTCTTCTGTCTTTCACCCTAAGCGCAAGATTTGTAAGAATATCACTTAGACAACCACCATTATTAAATATGGATGACTAGAGGGTTTCTTTGCCTTTAGCAGAAGTAGACGTATATCAGACACTGCCTGGGAGAACCTCAAGGATCTTTGGTAGTTCTTGAACTTTGCAGTTCCTCTATGTTAAAGCAGGAAACTGCCTTGTCTTCCCCACAGCTATGGCTGAATGTTCCTGAGATGGTAGGAAGCAGGCGGAGCTGATGTCTCACAGTCTGTAATTTATGCTTTGTATTAAGCCAGAGCAGCCGAACAAGTCAGCTAAGGAGCTGAGTGTCAAACATGCCTCACAGGGTAGGATTTTAATAGCAGCCAAAATCTGTCTGTGAGTTTCAAATCAGATGCAGAGAGAGAGGAGTGAGTAAGGGTGAGTTATTTTTTATACATCCAGAAAAAAGAATGAATGTGCAAAAAGCACAGGCGGTGCGAAGAAACCCCCATAGGGAAATTAATACAAATATCTTTCCTCAAAAACAAAAGAGAGGGAATGAATCGAGATGACAATACAGCGGATAAGACAGACGAGGCAGGCACAAAAAAACTCTGTGACAGGATAATAAAAAAGACAAATCGAGTCAAGCTTGTTACCCAGAGTCATCTAATGCTACTGTAACTGGACATGTAGCTGGAAGCTAACTGTGATAGCACTCAGCTTTACAGAACTGATCGCCTGCAGCGCTGTTAGCTTAAAAACAGCCTAGTTGTTCAGTCTACTGTACTTGGACAAAAGCCTGTGGCTGCACTTTCCCTGCATTCAAGTGCTTTCGATAATACTGTAATTACATGCTGAGAGCACATGAAGGACCAACGCACTGGTGACATGTGACCAGGAAAGTCTCGTAATGCAGAGATGATGCTTCATAGGCCAAACAGGTAGTAATAATTATAATTATATCATTTTATGATATTTATTGTTTTGGATATCGTTAATAATTCATGTTGCTGTGTATTATTTTTTTTTTAGCTTTTATAGTGTGTTTTCAATGAATGAAGCCAGGATCAGTGACATTAGGACTGCATGACTAATGATTATTTTCATTATCAATGATCAATGATTATCTTTTCAATTAATTGATTAATTTTTTTGTCCATGAAATGTGGGAAAAATGTGAAACATGACCGTCACAGTTTCCTTCAAATTTTTCTGTCTGACCAACAGTTCAAAACTTAAAGATAATCAATTTTTTTTATTTTAAATCCCAGGGATATAAAAAAGAATAAACAATTTGAGACATTTGAGAAGCTGGAACCTGCAAATGTTTGGTTTTCTTTTGCTTGATAAACAACTTAAATGATTAATCAATCAATCAATGTTAATTCATTTTATGTTGATTGACCAGTCGATTAATGCAGTGCTTGACTAGTTTCAACACTAAATTACATACATGAAATGAATGTTGAATATTGTTTCTGTCACCATGGCACAAAGCAGAGCAGTACTGATGGACTGATTGATTGATCGATTGATTAAAAGTCAGTTACAAAGACGGTACAGTTTAGAAAGGCAGCAAATTTGGAATTTTTGCTGGATACGTGCTACTGATAATGATTGTTCCAGATTTATTTTGAACTAATCAGTCAATAAATTAATGTATTAATGGTTTCAACATTACATTCCATAGCAGATATAAAAATTAAATGTTGTTGATTTTGCCACTGATCAGTGCTAATTGATTAGACGCATGAATAAGCGATTCAAAAATGTATAGGCCAACGAAGAAAGAAATAAGTCAGATGTGAACAGTTGAATTACAAATCATTTATAAATTGTAGTTTTGACAATGTAATATATTATAAAACTCTGGCGTTCATTTTTAGTTTTTCCATCTAAACGCACAACAAATCATATTTGCGACTGTGAGTCTGTGAAGTAGAAGCTTAAGAGAAGCACTTGCAGGCAGGATTAGTCGGCCTATTGTTCACAGCTCAGCTCAGGGTTAGTGTTACAGCTTAAACACCACTGGCATTAATACTCACTGCTCTGCTTGTTGCAAATCTGTCACTGATGCATCCCAGAAATCATCATTTTTCATATTAACTCTTGAACATCAGCGTACAAGAAGGTTTGGCACTGGTTTGGACTGGAAACCTCCAGTAGCACGTTGGCTTGTGTAAATTCCCAGTTCGGCTCTCTAACTATTTTAACGCCACCGTTACTCGTGGATGAATGTGCTTACTGTTGGCTAATCCTCCAAATCATCTGTTAATGACATGCATCGTCACTAAAGAGGCTTCAGCTCGCTGGTGAAAGACAAAGGCAGCGTTCTGTCTTAAGCCTGTCGGATCATAGCAGGTTTTAAGAGCACGTCATTTCTCTCATGAAGCCCTGAACTCAGAGGACTTAGTGACCCAGAACAGTTTCTGACAGCAGACGGGGCCCCGTAGGACAAACTGTGTCTCAATGAGAGGAAATCCTCCTGTCAGTTTAAGGCTTTCAGCTCTCAGTTATGTTCCTGCGCCTCCAGAAAAGCTCCGTTTGTAATGCTGAAGCAGAAAAAATTCATCACCTGCCAAGGATTCAAAGGTTTATTTTTGTCACATGCACAAGTAATAATGTGGCATGACAGAAATGTTTGCAACAATTTTAGTTAATCAATCATTTTAAGTCATTCTTTAAGAAAAAAAAAGCCAAAATATACCAGTTCCAGCTCCTCAAATGTTAGTATTTCAACACGTAGGCTACGATCGTTGGAGGGTACCAGCGATCGTTCGTCGTCATGGTAACAATAATAAACACATGGTTAACACTGTGAAAGGGTTGCAGTTTTTAAGAGCTGTTATTTCTTTAAGTTGACTAAAGACAACCTGCACAACTGCATCAGTATCATCGATGCTTTTTGCCATTTCTGAAGCTGTTTTTCTGTCGCTGTTTCACATTGACGTAGTCAGGTTGCTAGCTAGGAAGATGACGTCCCCATTCTTCATCCCGCCTGAAGCTCTGATTGGTTGATTCGTTTTTTCCAGCTACACGAAACAGCCGTCAGTGAGCACAACATTAGACCTGAAATGGAGATTGAACTGCAATTCAGAAGTCTGGAAGCAGGGTGATTAGTTCATTACTGAGTTTGTTAGTAAGTGAACACATACCAAACATTTTGCTATATATCAAACATCAAAAATACAGCAAGACATCTTATGGTAACACATAGACAATGTCATTACATTATATTTACATCTACGTCATTTAAGATAATATGCATTTTTGTACAAATTAAAAAAATGAATTGTGCACTGACTGCTAGAATAAAGAAAGAAACTGCTTATACTAGTTACTGTCCAAGTAAAGGGTGAAAACAAATCTAGTGAAGTCTAGTTGGTTTCTCTAGTAAAACCGAGTTGAATAAAAACAGAACTATAAATAGCAGAGTATGACCCGCTCTCCACCGTCTCTGCCTCCACTGTCGCGTCTGACCCACAGAGATGCGGCCGAGCGGAGTGCGATGTGCCGTGGCACGAGGGTTGAAGCGGTGGTTACAGCGACTGAACGGAGCCCAGAGAGAGAGACAGGGAGCTGAGGGTTTAAATGAGTCTCTGACTGGGAGGGGATCACACCACCAAAGCCCTTCCGGAAGCATTAAACACTGAATGAGGGATTAGAAATAGATCCAGAAGCCTTCCCCGTCCACCTTCTCTCTCCTCACCCACTCCGAGAGCCTCGCTGGCACTGGGCCTACAGATGCATATCATCATGGAAGGCCACTTGTTTAAATCTCTGTGTTGATCAGATTTTGGCCCTTTAGTAATGTCTGAGATATTTCAATTAGCTCTTTAAATCAGAATCAAGATTGTGAGTCAGTCAGTATCTTTTAAATGTTGATTAACCCTCACAGTTAGTCGATGATTCTGTTATTTTCACTCTAATGAAAAATGTGTTCTTTTATGAGAGTTGAGTGTCTAACATGGGGTGTAATGTCATGTATGAACAAACAAATCATATCATGGTGATGTGAGATTTACTCCTAAAAGCTACTGTGGTCTAACACGGAGGACGTCACTAAGATACGTGGCTCGGTGGCTAGCAAGAGTGATAGCGGCATGCTAATTGGGTTGTTTGTTGTCCATAATTGTTTCATGACACACAGTTGTACAGTATGTCACGGTATGGGTCATGCTTTCGGTACAGCAGGTTAAGAAATGCAAGAGATAGAACATATAGGCATTTATTTTGGAGTAAAAAAGCACTGGATGCTAAAGTTGCTCAGGGGCGTAATTATTGCTGTAAAAATGATGGCGCTAAAATATTGGCACATGGTCACCAGGTACAGCAAAACGTAAGGCAATACTTTATGTTGGTGTTGGTGCGACTAAATGGCATTTTGTTCACAGTACACAGAGAGCACAGCCTCCAGTGGGACAACAAAGATGTGGTGCAGGCTAGGCTGCCCTGTGAAAGGAGGGCTCTCAAACAGCTGATCTAAATGGTTTAGGAAGAGCATCTAGATCTGGCTTTTCAGTGGAGCTGAGGTAACCTGGCTAGCTCATTAGCTAACATTCAGCACATTTCCAAAGCTTTCCATATGAAACTCTAACTTTTTCATTTATGTTCCACATGTGCTAAGATGTAGACGGCAGTTCTTAAGGACATGAGACAAAACAAAGCAGAAGTCCCGCACTGAACGGCTCCATAAATGCTCTGTGTTCTGTTTCGGGGGCTTTTCGCACTTAAATATTTGATATTTTTGGAACGTTAAACACAAACCTGTAGGATTGTAGAAATGTTTGGCATGAAAATCACCAAATTGTAAGTAAGATCAGTCTGTTAAACAAATGATAACATACGGTGGAGGCTTGTGAGTCAAACGGTGGCACCGAATCTCCTCAGGGAGCAATTCCTTGTTCTTCCTCTGCTCCTCAGCTTGCTCTAAATGGACTTCATCTTCATCAGTCACAAAAGAGACAACGTTTAAAGACAGCTGTAAGGAGCCTAAGGATATATCGGGTCATCTCTTTTAGGAAAAAGTAACTGTATTCTGAATTATTGTAGTTGTAGTATTTCTAAAATTTGAGATAAGAACCAGACTTTTATCAAAGGCCTGAGTCAGGTCTTTGAAAAGTATTGTTTGTTGAAAATGGAATAATGGATTTGGATCAGTTTTCTGCAAACAAATGTATTGTTAAAGCTTTAAATGAAGTCGGCTCTCTGTGCTTTACAAATCAAATCAATATATGAGCAGACAGCTGCTGTATATTTGCAGCGTGATGTCCTGGAGAGAGCCTGTTCTCTAAAAGCATCATAATGCATCTACGCACCACACACACCAACTACAGCTGGCTTTGTTGTGGTGCTGGGGTGTGTGTGTGTGTGTGTGTGTGTGTGTGTGTGTGAAGCATTAGTAATGTAGCCTGCGAGCAGACGAGCCTTCACCTGAGCTCCTGTGAGGAAGACTCAGGGTGAAGTGTAATGGGCTCTGTTGGCCTGAAGGCCTCACTGACACAGATACAGGTTTTGGTTGTGGTGATGGTTGTCGTGGTGACATTCATATTGTGTTTTTTTAAATATGTACCATGCAAGTTTTTGTCACTCTTCCAACATGGCGGTTTATAACAACCCAGTCTTTCAGCGTGGGTTGATAGCAGTGTTTCAGAGCGCTTCTCAGACCCTTTTGTTATCTGTATGAAACCTGAGCGCGCGCTGAGCAGGCAGGAGGGTTTCACTTACAGCAGCCTGACAACCCGTCTGCATGTGGAGAAGACAGGCAGACAGGCAGCCTGTCATTAACTGCTGAATTGATGTTTGTGACGCACAGTATCAGAGCCAGTGGTAGCAAATGTTGCACTGCACATGCTGAATGTAAAGCAAAAAGCTAACGTTAGGCTATAAGCCAACTACGCCACGGTCGCATGACTTCAACGTCACCACCACTAAGCTTCCAACTTGTAATTTCCTTTCTACAGAAGCCTTTGGGAAAGTTTGAGTTAGAACAGTTTGCAGTATAAACCCAACGAGGCTGTGAAGGCGGACGAGTGAGTAGATGAGTTTCTGTGTTCGGCGTGACGACGTTTAACGTCCCCGACAACCTCTGTAGTCTCATTTAGTCTTTTTTAAGACACGGAAAAGCTTCAAAACCCATGAGTGGGGTATTTACTGACGGATTTTATGTCGTAGAACAAAACGTGAAAATCTTGTGTTAACCGCAGACCTTATTTCAGGCATCTAACCAAAAACCCGTTCAAGAAACCCACTGACTTCCAGACGAGGGAACAGGAAGAGCTAACATGCTAACCTATCTTCTGGTTTTAGGACTCAGTCCTGCAGAAACTCTATAGAGAACAATTTTTTGGGGGCATTTTTCCTTGAGTCAATAGTTGACAGTAAAGACAGACAGAAAAAAGTGAGAGGGACGACATGCAACAAAGATCCTCTGCCAGTACTGAACCATGGACGTTGCAGTTATGTGGTGTTAAATCACCAAACGATCACAGAGCACTGAAATCCCTCAGTATGACCTCATCAAAGGAGGCGGTATATATTACTGATAGAATCCTCCATATACAGTACAGTATATATGAAGATGTTAACAGCTCAAAATCCACTGCGCTATATGATCATCACACTACATCCAGCTGTGGCTCTGAACACTGGCCCTGGGTGCAAATCGCTGCTGCAAAACTGTAAATTAACTGCAATTAATTGGAGGCTGGTGTTGTGTTGTACAGTTTGTAATCAGCTTTCTAGCTGCAACAGCAAAGTATTATATTGTAAAAAGCAAGATGACATTTACCCAAGTAGTTTGAGATCCTCTCTGGCAGTGGAACACCTTTCCTTCTGCCCTCAGCCATGTGTGTGTGAGCAGTGTAATCAGATTTGGGGCTTGTACATCGACCAGGAAGGAGTCTGTTAATGGATCAGGGATGTTAGTAGGAGCTTCCTGCTGGCTGTAATACAATCCAGCCACAGCAGCCTGAAGGAGTCCTGGTCTGACTCTGTCACCACACTGAACGACACTGAAACCATCAATGAAGACGGAGAGAGGCAGGAAATTGTAGTTAAGCTTGGCAAAGATTTTATTTAATGTCCAGATTAATTTAGAGATACATTTTTCAGTTCTTCGTTGTTTTTTGTGCAGAGAAGAAAAGCCAGAAATCTGACTAATTACATGCAATCTGCAGCAGAAGAAGGAAGCAGGAGATGGAAAAGGGAAAGGATAGAAGAGCGAGATGAGTGGATCTTTATTTTGACACGGTGGCAAAGCGACTTCATTCACGTCGTCGAGTTCCTTCTCTCGGTCTAGATTTATTTAAGTCTCCATATCTGGGTCATTTTAAAATAACCGAGGACTAGCTGAGCTCTGGTGACATGTTCGACAGCTGCAAGCGTCTAACAACCTCGGGCTCACTTGTTATTTAACTGAAACTCACTGATCATTGTCTTGACGAAACATCACATAACAAAAAAACCCAAAACATCCTGGTTATATGCAAATCCAGCTCTGCCTTTAAAGGAACTTATACAGCAAATGACAGCAAAAACAAGGCAAAGCTGTTCTCCTTTAAAAAGTATTTGTGTTTTTATGTTTTAAATCTAAGCTCAGGACCAAGCAGCCTGTATTTATTTCGATGTATCATCCCAAACTGTGTTTTTGCTCCATAAGGAAAACAAAGAAAGGACTGAGCTCGACTCATTGCCTTTATATTAAATCTGGTAATGTCCTTCAGGAGCACAGATTCATTCACAGAGGCTGAGCGCTCACGTTTCTCTTATTAAAAGAAAAGCAGCAGTTTGTGAGTGAGTTCCTGTGTTTACCAGATGTGATGATGATATCAACGATCTATTGATTGTTGCACGTAGAGTAATGTCATACAACACGTTGTCTTTTATGATTCTACCTTCTACTTTGTCTCCATCTATTGTTTGCTTATATTATCCAATTTTACAGATTTAACTTCCTATTTGTAATACTTAATACTTAAAGGAGTTTCAGCATGTTGTTGCTCCATCCCTAAATAGGTCTGATATGTTGTATTTTATAAATATATTAGAATCATGTCCATAAACCGTCCGTCACACTAAATCAAGGAGTATTCAATTCCAACATGAGGCAAAATACAGTAGAATGGACCTTCAGATACCATCACAGATGCTTTTAGGAATGCACATTAAGTTAAATATTAATGTTGTCCTTTCAAAACTTAAGTGTCACTTAAAGAATCTAGATTTGCATAATTTTTATCCCTGATTATTGTACTGATCTACTGGGCACCACTTTAAAATCTGCTGTGATACTGATAATATATAACAAACATGTAACAAAAATGGTTGCCCTGTGCAAATAAGCCAACTAATACACTGTATTGTGTAACCCTAAAACTGTGTGTGTGTGTGTGTGTGTGTGTGTGTGTGTGTGTGTGTGTGTGTGTGTGTGTCCTCCCCTCAGTGTCTCAGATGGTGATTGAGGAGGTGAGCGTTCTGCAGACTCAGCTGGAAATCGAGAAGTCGTGCCGGGAGAATGCCGAGGCACTGGCCACAAAGGTCAGACACACACACACAAACACCACACACGCACGCGCACACACGCACACACCCAATAATCAATACTATAAGATTAGCATTATCAGGGTCCAGCTGGCATTAGCAGGAGAACAGAGTGAACAGCTGAGTCAGGATGACTCTGCACGGAGACGATTTGACTACATTATCTGTGTGTTTCTGCCTCCTCAGCAAAAACTGTGTGCTAAAATTAAAATTAAATAATGTTTAGATGTTTAGATACAACATGTACATCATTTTTTTTATTATGTCTGGTTTTAATCATGTTGAACTTTGACCTCCAGCTGAACTGTGAGAACAGGAAGTTTAAGTACCTGAGCCTGTCGTCTCGTCCGTGTTTGGACGAGCTGCTTCCCAGCATCTCAGACTGCATCGCTCTGGAGGCTGACTCGGATGCAGACACCGCAGACGGAAGCCCTGACACCTTCACGCAGTACCAACAGCAGGTTAAAGGTACAACACGTAGAATTAACATGGATATTCATGCTCCCCAGAGGATGAATCCTAATGTTTTGGTTGAACCCTGACCTCTTTTCTAGAGCTAACATCAGGACATTTCCACACGCACACAAGAAATATCCAAATCTAATGTTACGTTAAATCATGCTCCCCAGAGGATGAACACTTTCTGTTTGGACACTTGTTTTCTAATAAATAGTAAAAGGTAGACAGTACAAACTAATGTTGTTGAATGATGCGCAGTGTTTAGTTAACAAGACATAAACGTACTTGACAAATCTGTACTGTTTGTCAGAGCTGAGGGAGACGGTTAACAGCTTATTGGAGGAGAAGAAGAATTTCGTCTGTCAGATTCATGAACAGCAGAGACGGATAGAAGAGCTGACTTCACAGGTGAGGAGGGAGCAGCATGAACCTGCAGGACCAACTCTCCTTCTTCCTTTTTGTTGTGGAGAGGTTCATGTCACTGCTGCCAGTCAAACAATTATGTCAACATGTCGTCATGTAAAATAATGACTGCGAGGCCTCCGTATTAGACTTCTTCTAAAAAAGAAGAACATTTCTTTGACTGTTTAAGATGCTACTGGTGCCTGATTTCTTTGACTTTTCTTTCACGCTTTGCAGTCAGAGAAAGATCAGGCCGAGATGAAGGAGCTTCATGAAACTGTTCAGCAACAAAGCAAAACCATCAAGAGATTCAACAGAGGTGCGTCACAACACAGCACAAACACAGTGAGGTTCAAACCAACATTACAAGCTTCAAAACAAACAACAACTCTGAGACATTCTTTTAATTTAGCATGTTAAACTACTATTTCTATGCATAAGTATGCTATATGTTAAGGAGTTTTCAGACTGAACACAAAGTAGATTTCTGAGGCCGAAGAGCTGAATATAAGGTCAATGCTGCTTACAAAGATGTAAGTGAACATGAAATGTCTCAACTTGGGCGGAAAAACCTTATCCCGAGGCTTTATCACTTTAATTCATGAACATACAGAGACAAACAAAAGAAAAAGAAAATGCTAACTGCACTGTCGCACTTTATGAAACGATCTGTTTGAATAAAATACATGTTGAATAAATAAAATACCAATTGTGTCAATTCAAATGAGTGCTAATCCGTAGTTTTCTTTGTGTCTGTCTCTCTGTCTCGGTAGTCTCCATGATGGCGGCTCAGGAGTACGACGGGATGAAGGAACAGCTCGACTTGGAGCAAAGTTTAAGAGCCAAAGCTGAGACTTACGCACATGAGGTAAAGAAACGATCGCAGAAACACTCAACATACAACTAGTTCACATGTTAGCTTGGAAAAGGAGCTGTATGTTAAGGAACAGGTTTGAACCTTAAAGCTGCAATAATAAGTTTTTGGCCACTAGGAGGCAGAAGAACGTCAAAACAAGCTGACAGATACAGAGCCACCACAGAATCACAAGTTTATAAAGTTGTTAGCTAACACATTAGCAAACAGTTGCCTATTTACCATGCATGTATAATAAAGATGGCGTCTATTCAGTCCAATAAGAATTGCTCACTCATCTAGTTTCCGGGTTTAATTCTGGGGTATGCAGCCCACTTAATATGCGCAGTAGTGTTTCCCCTCGCCGTATCCAGGTCTTATTATACATCCATCCAGCAGACACAGAGCAGCATTATCATCCCATTACAGTCATGCTTGTGTCCACCTGACTCATCTAAGCCCAATATTCCCTCTCCTATTAGCTGATTAGCATTATTCCTTTTAGTCAGGTGGAGGAAAAATCTTTAGTTTTACAGTTTTGGGTGCAGCTATCTATCGTTTGCACCAAAAAAAAAGTCTGGTTTGTTTTTGCATCATCCACACAGCACAGCTTCAACTAATCTTTTCATGTGAAAAAATATCAGAGGTATTAGAGGAACAACGTCGTCACGTTATTCATAATCTGCATTTCAGAGTTTTTCCTCATTTCTGAAAATATTTAGCGACGTTCTGAAGTGATCCAGTCTGATGATATAATTAATTGCTTTCCCTGAATTACAAGCTGTGGAGTGATGCTGCTGCTGGCCTCAGTGATAAACGCTGACCTGCATTGCTGTGTTGGTAACTGATGTGTGTGTTAATGACCTTGTGCCTGATTAATGAAATGTCCTGAATCTGGTGTCTACTGACCTGAAAAGTGAAGAGCCTGCAGGATTGAAACAGACTGTGTGATGGACTAACTGGGATCTTATGTTGGACGTTTAAATGTACAAGATGAAAGTTTCTTTCTCTTCATTCACCTTTCTTCCTCCCTCTGACTTCCTCTCCTTCTGCCCTCCTCTTCCTGCTCCGCTCCCTCCTGCAGATGCTGGTGAAGCAGAAGGAGGCCAACAGGCAGAGCATGCTCCTGCTGCAGAGTGCTGAGCCCAGCGTTCAGCTCCTGAAAGCTCTGGAGGACGTTGCTGCCATCACCAAAACCCTGGAGGAGGAGCGTCTGCAGCATCAGCAGAAGGTAAACCCCGAAAAGCATGTCTCCTTCTTTCAGATCTCACGACTTGGACCAAAGATCATGAAAATAATAGTAAATTAAAATCTTGTCTGTTCTCTGCTACAACTCTGTCATCTGAATCTGAAATCTGAATGCTGTCTGAAGGTAAAAATAAACTGCAGCTAGGGGAGAGGTGGATAGATAAGGTAGGTAGGTATCTATTGATACTCTATCTAGTATTATTAGTAGTAGTAGTATTTGCTGTTTTTTACCCATTCATCAGTTTGCTGATTGATGGGGATTCCCTAGCACTTTTTTTTCTCATTTAAGTTTTTTATTAAAATTTTGGATTACAACAAACAAACACTTCAGTGTAAACAGTACAATCATGTTAAATAAAGATACATTTCAGCAAATTCTACACTGAAAATGAAACAACCAACGACCTAATCTCTGATATTGGACTCCCCTTAAATCTGTAGCCATGATGCACAGTAAATCGTGTGTGTGTGTGTGTGTGTGTGTGTAGGTGGAGAGCCTGGAGGCCCAGCTGGAGCAGAGCTGTGTGAAGAAGCAGCTGGAGGCTCTGCAGAGGCAGCTGGAGCTGCTGGAGGTGGAGAAGAAGGAGGCGGACGGCCGACTGGAGAAGGCAGAGAAGAAGAACCAGGAGCTGGAGAACAGAGGTGGGCAGAGGTGGAGGCGTGCACACACACACGCACACACACACACACACACACACACACACAGAGTGGATCAGTAGGTGGAGTTAAGTGGGTCCTCAGTTGGGTTTCTTCTTCGTCTTCTTTCTTCTTCTTCTTCATCTTCTTCTTCTTTCTTCTTTGTCTTCTTCTTCTTCTTCTTCTTCCTCTGTGGCCTCTGTGTTTATTTCTCCATTGACAGGAGCCGTTAGAAAGGACAGTAAAAACAGGGGCCTCTTGTTGTGCAAAGATTGTGTGTTGATAAGAGTCTCCATGGAGGCTTAAAGGGTTTCCTCAGCTCAGAAGAGAAGAAGAAAAAAGTACCAACCAATATGAAATAACATGACACGACAGTACTAGTAAAAGCAGTAGCAGTAGTACTGTAGTCGATGTTAGGAGTATTAACTGTTGTTTTCCTTCCTCTCCACAGTCCACGAGCTCCAGGAGGAGACCCAGAAAAAGATCGCCATGACGACCAGCACGGGACCCCCTCCCCCTGAACCTGGGGTTGCCCCACCTCC
>LKNJ01004765.1:0-28770 GCA_002120245.1 Maccullochella peelii | reverse complement strand
GTGCTATATAAATAAAGCTGCCTTGCCTTGCCTTGCCTTTATTTACATACATGCGTGGATATGCATGTGTATACAGGTTTGTAAGTGTGAATCAGAATATATGTAGAAGTACAAATATATATCTCCTGTCTTTCCTGATGCATTCAAGAAAATTGCTTCACTATATTAAGGACACACTTTATTTATGTACTTTTTTTTGTATGATTTTATTTTTCTGTTTCATTACAATCATTTTCTCTTCATGATTGAAGCAACTCTGCAACTGTTAAAAATGATGAACTGGGGCTTATCAGCTCAGTAATGGCAATATATAATTATACCATCATGATTTCAGTGACAGACAAGGTGATATGTGCTTATGAACTGCATATGAAATCAGATTCCAAGTTAACAGTCCATAGACAACCAGTCTGAAATGAACCAGAACCTTTTATCTATCTATCTATCCATCTATAAAGTATACATTCAGTAATGTACCTATACAGTGGTGAATTCCTTCAGCTCATCACTGGTCTGCTGTGACATTGGCTCCCCAACACTTAATTGTAGGTCATTCAGTCTTTTTCTGTCTTGTTGTGCTGGTTACCTGAGGGGTTTGTGAACAATGCACTCTGACTGAAGTAAATTACTTTTAGGATGAATCCAACATACTTCTGGTAGCATGACTTGGCAGGTTTGCATTGCGTTTGAGTTTTATCTCTCAGTTTTTACTGATTTACTTTGGCATTAATTACCCAGAATGTATCTGTAATTAGCAGAGGGATTATTGGTGTAAAAACAGCTTGCATTTCTTATGTCAGTATATTTCCTCTGGATGTAAAAAAATCTGTTCCAGATATTGTAAGATTTTAAAGACAGATCTGATTCAGCCCCACAGCAAAGATCACCAGGGGCTACACAAGAGACGGCAGCACTCAAAAGAAAACCTCCTGAACGGTTTACTTGATTTCTAGCCACCTGTCAATCAAGTGATGAGTTGGCAAAACGGTCCCTGGGTCTAGAGAGTGAATTGGCCTATTACTATGTAAATCCTGCCAAATTATCATACATTCCCATCAGTGCTGTCCAGCTGGAACCTGCACCAATAACAGACCATAATATTCCACTGCTGCCTGTGTAGTATATCATGTCTCTGCTTTCTTAATAGGTCTGTGGCCTTTTAGCTTCATGGCAGAGCACTGAATGTTCTCTCCCAATGGATTCATAGGGATTTTGTTCTATTGACTCTGTTGCTGCTATGTACATCAGTGTTGATTTGTACAGTATTGTAGGACTTCTCAAGCTAAAACTAAGTTGTCATTATTTGAACTGGTCTTGTGTTGATAATCAAACTAGCCATATGCACACTTTGATCTTTAAAGGAAAAGCTTGACATTTTGGGAAATATGCTTTCTTGCTGAGAGTTAGATGGGAAGATCGATACCACTCTCATGTCCGGATGCTAAATATGAAGCTGAAATCAACAGGAGATTAGCGTATCTTAGCTTACTGGAAGCAGGGGAACAGCTAGCCTGGCTCTGTCCAGAAGTTCACCTCTAAAGCAAAGTCACTGCGCTGAGCCAAGAAAAGGATCCATCATGTAACTCCCCATAAAACCACAAGTTTTCAAGTTTTGTTTTTTGTACAAATTAAACGAGATATAACTTGTTAATTAGTGAGCTTTATGTGCTGGAAGGTGTATTTTTCTTACTTCGGAAGGAGCCAGGCTAACGGTTTCCCCCTGCTTTCTGTCTTTATGCTAAGCTAAAGACTGAATGGCCATGAAAGTTGATTGAAACTTGGTGCACACATTTGTGTATGCCTCAGGATGAATTGTAATAACTGGTGGTCCCCTGACTTTCCTCTAGCGCCATCATTAGGTGAAAAACGTGTACAACACTTTGGTTTAAAACCAAATACCTGTGTTTAGCACTAATTAGCAAATGTTAGCATGCTAACATGCCAAACTAAGATGGTGAACATGGTTGCGGTGGCGGAGTGTGGTTGATTGTGCTCAGCTGCAGAGGAGAGAGTGGCTCAGGAGCCAGTGTCAGAGATCTGGATGGCCCAGGTGGGGAGCAATTGGTAATCATAGGCTCTACTTAGCAGGAGCAGGGACGGCTGTGAGGTGGCCGACACACTGGAGAGACTGGGAGCCAGGAGGGAAGACCTAAGCCCCAGTGATACATAGAGAAGAGAAGAGCTGGCCGACCCAGGATCGCCGGGCAAAGGAACCGGGAGGCCAGCTGAGTGGTCCTCCAGTTGTATAAAAGTGTGAATAAAGAGTTGTGTTCAGTCCAGTAACGGTGTGTGAACCTGCTAGCCTTGTCACTGTGAACATGTTAGCATGCTGATGTTAGCTTTTAGCTCAAAGCACCACTATGCCTAAGTACAGCCTCACACAGCTAGCATGGCTGTAGACTCTTCGTCTTGTTGTTTAGTGTACTGATTTGTGGTTTATAAGTTAATCTACACGTTTAACCACGTCGTCGAGTATTAACTTATATATTTATCCAGCACATCAATTCTGAACATTCTACCCTGTCTTAAATAAAAAATTTGACGACTGATGAAGAAAAAGTTGCTGTAGGCTACATGTTCTGACAATTTTTCTGTACAGAGGGGGAGGGGCACACTCTGAGAACACAGCCAAACTAAACAACTGTGTTATGTAAATCAAGGCCAACATTAGACTGGTATAACATATGGTAGATATATCAGCCTAACCCTTGGCACAGGGAGCACTGGAATTCATCCCTCTGTACTGGTCACCATACAGGTTAAGTGTGTGTGTGTGTGTGTGTGTGTGTGTGTGTATACCCAGCAACCCCAATCAGCCCCTGTGTTTTAGAGCAGGTTATTCTTAACACTCACCAGGGAGCGCAAGCCTCTATAAAGGAAACTCAATTTGGCCTCTCACATTCACTCTGATCCGATGGGCCATCTGATGTCACAGACATGCGTCATCACTGTGTGCTTTGTCTGGTTCAGCGGGGTTTCATTACAGGCCGTAAAACGTCTAGAGACAAGAAGACCCACGGCAGGTGCATGCATGTAATTATTTTGGTTCAACCAACCTGGATTTTACAGACACAGCTGATACCTTTCTAGCTGAGGCTGCTGATGGTTGATGTTTTGTGCAAATATACACAAAAATAAACATGTAAACAATGTCTCCACTCATAATATTTGTCAGCGACTAAACTGACTGAACCAGAGCTAATATTCAAAAATAGGCCAAAGCTGAGCCCATACCTCAACCTGACAGTAGAATATAAACACACACAGCTCTGATTTGTCCAGCACTGCGCACAGTAGCAGCAGCAAAGTATTACATTACATTTATTTAGCTGACGCTTTTATTCAAAGCAATTTACAGTAAGAGCATTCAACCATGTGGATACAACCCAAAAATTGCAAGAATCATGCCAGTATATCAACTTCATCAAATATGCTGAACTGCTTCAAGTGCTCACATAAATTCTTTAGATAGATTTTATCTTGTATGACTTTGATGTTAAGTGTTGTACCAACCTTTTTTAGAACTTATAAAAATAAATAAACGTGTTAAGCTCTCAGTGCCGCACTCTGGGTCAATGACAACCCAACCCAGCTTATCTCTGCACTCCTGATTTAGTATTTTGTAAAATCGACTAAATATATATATTTGTTATCATACAAGCATTTCTTGGAGCAATATTTTTAGAGTGCAAGTTACCCAATTTGGCAGACAAAGACTCATACAAATCCAACTGGGATTCTGGTGAATGAGTAACATCTGAATAACTCAAAATAAATGGTTGATTGTGTTATGGTGTGGACTCTTTGTTGTTTTCTAGTTTGGTCTTGTCTCATGTTCCCAGTGTGTTCCCGCCTCCTGTCTCTGCCCTCAGTGTTTTCACCTGTGTTCTGTACCCACCTGTGTTTAATTACCTTGTTAGTCTCTCTCCTTGATAAGCCTGTGTTTTCCCTTCATGCCCTCTTGGTTCATTGTCGCTGAAAAAACAGGCAGCAATACTGATGATGAATACAATACTGACTGCCAAATTGCCAAAAACTGGGAGGGTGTTTGGTAGATGGTTGTGGAAAGTGAGGCATGTAAAATGAAAAACATTTTTATTCCACATTTTTTTTCTGATTTGAAGTGACTTTTTCACATGCCTGTTCATCTCCTCCCACTTCAGCCTCTCTCCTGACAACAGCAGAGGAGATGGTCTCTAGTCTCTACATAAAATAAATCATGTCACTGAGTCACATCATGCCCTAGATCCACACTGTTGACCAAGGTACACACTGCAAAAAGGGTTATCCAATTTGTTATCCAGCCTTAAAACCATTTTTCCCCGAACTATTTCTATTAAGTATGATATTTGCACTTTTAAATACTGTGTCCATAAAGGAGACTCAAATCTCAAAATAAGTGTAGTGGAATGCCTTATGTTTCTTATCTTAAAAGACATTCAAACCAGTAATGTGGCACATTTTCCATTTTCTACAGCCCAGTAATAATAGTTCTGCTACATCTTGTTAACCTGACCAGCTCTACACCTTCATCAGGTGACCGTAATCATGGGTCAGCATGCAATATTGCTCTGGGAAAGCAGTTTGTATACAAAATCTTGAGTTTTGAAAAAGTAAATGGACTTCACTTATATGGCTTTTCAACCTTAACGGTTCCCAAAGCGCACAGATTGGTCTCATTCACACACAAACACGTTCATACACCGATGGTGACGGAGCTGCCATGCAAGGTGCTGGCCTCCATCGGGAGCAACTTAGGGTTCAGTGTCTTGCCCAAGGACACTTTGACATGTGAACAGGAGACAGGGATTTAACTGCCAACTGGGATTAATGGACGACCTGCTCTACCCCCTGAGCCACCCTAGTGAACTCTATATAACTGTATTGAGAAATGTGTGTAACCAAATGTTCCAAAAAAGGAGTTCAATTCAATTCAGTTTTATTTATACAGCGCCATATCATAACAAAGTTATCTCAGGGCACTTTTTCATAAAGAACAGGTCTAGACCGACTCCTTATGCTTACAGAGACCCAACAATTCCCACCATGAGCAGCACTAGGAGACAGTGGCAAGGAAAAACCCCCTTTTAACAGGCAGAAACCTCGAGCAGAACCAGAACCAGACTCTGGGTGGGCGCTCATCTGCTTCAACCGGTTGGGTTGGGGAGAGAGAGAGAGAGAGAGAGAGAGAGCACAACTACGGGAAAGGGAAGCAGTCGGTTACCGATGTAACTGAAGGGTTTGTGTGTGAGAGTGTGTGTGTCTGAGGATTCAGTCTCAAATTGATGATGATGGAGTGAGTTTAACAGAGGGGTAAATACAAGTCTGTTCTGCGTTTTTGAAGAGGGGAGAACACAGAGGGGTTCATTTTTCATAGTACAGGGGTAATGAGGAAAAAGAAGATTATTTCTTGGTTGGCAGTCTCCAGTATTAGAAGCCAAGAAAGTGGCGCCAATTCAGTATGAAGCTCCAATAATCTCCATGTAATGGAGAATCAATCAAACATTCCAGGGGCCGTTCAGACCAAAGGTTTGGGACGAGACGAAATCGTCACAAAGAAAAGTTTCACCGGTGTGATCTGTCTCAGCTCGACTCAAGCCGGCTGATGGCGTCACCTGGGACTCAGCTTGAAGAGTCGGCAGTGTCTGGTTTTAGAACGTAAGGCACGTCACCTGTCAGCTGGTCATCTCGACCTTCTCGTTTTTTTTTTGTTTTTGCCGTTTCATCAACACTATAAATGCAACTGTAGCAAGTACCTCACTATCACTATCCTCATTCATGTTTTAAGACACTACAAATTATATCCAGCTACAAAAAAACCTGAAAAGCCGGCAGTTACAACGGAAGTACAGAGAGTTGTTGCTACGGAAACGATGCACTGTCTCGTCTAGTCGCATTGGTGTAAACTGGCAGGTTTCAGAACACTGCAGACCAGCGCATTGCATGTAGTTGCAAGTTTTAATTTGAATCTTAGGATCTGCAAGTTAGGAAGTTTCTGTAAAGCCCAGTTCAGACCAATCTTAACTGTTTGGTAACCATGGTAATTAGGGTCAAAGTTCCTATCCTAACTTAAGAAAAGCGTATTACACAAGCATCCTAACATCCCAAATTCTTAAATAAACTCTCTCTAAATTTAGGATAACCGCTAAGCTGTCCTAACTTAACTGGTTTAAGCTGTATGGCTGCTCTTTCATTGCTTTTACACAACCAACAAAATGTCAACAGGCAGAACTTATTCAATTCAATTCAAATAACTTTATTGGCATGAATGTAACAGTGACAATATTGCCAAAGCGTCAAATATTCTCTGAGAGACTTATGGCAGATCCTAACGAGGTGTTGCGGTTTGGTGACAAAACGCTCGTTAGTAGATACAGGCTACCCTGAGCCATGATCCTGCAGTTAGCCGAGCAACAACGACCCGCCTTGGAGAGGCTCTCCCGGTTGTGGTGCAACTGACAAATGCGCGAAGTGGCTGACATAGCAAAATTATCTCAGCCATCTATGTCACGCAATTTTACCGAGGTGGCAACAGCAATTAGCACTTTGCTCGTTACAAGCAGTTTCCAAGAGGGGAGGAACTCACTGCAATCAAGGCGGCTTTCTACCACGTATGTCGGATGCCCAGTTGATGGGTCTTCGTTTCCTATCCAAGCCCCTAGTGGGGAGGATGAAGCAACATACGTGTGCCGCAAAAGATGCCATGCCATCAACATCCAAGCCACAGGAGATCATAATATGATGATAAGGCATTTGACAGCTAAGTGGCCTGGCTCAAATCACGATGCTTTCATCTTTAACACAAGGTAGCATTTCTGTTAAGTGCCACGGTTATTTCAGGGCCTTCCCAACTAAACAAAAAAACTTACTAACTATAACCTTATCACCTTAATTGCAGCGCCATCCAGTGGGCCTTATCTTAGTAAATATAAAATTCTTCACAGTATAAGGCCTAAATCTGTTCTCTAGAATAGCATCGTAGCCACAGCTTCACAATATATTTAGGGAAAATAAGGAATAGGAGATAAATTAAGTGGCTTTTTAACATTTAAGGAAATAATTTAAATTTATTTCACGTCTGTGTGTATGTTTCAATGATAAAAATCTGTGGTTTTTGTCAGTTGTTTCACTTGGCGTCGGTTGCTTGGTAACAGGCATAAAAGTGATTTTGGATTGAGTATTTAAGATTTCATAACCTGGGATAAGATAGGATGAAGTAAGATAAGACAGGATTCCTAAAGTTAGTTAGGATTTGTTCTGTAATACCAAGTTAGGAAAAATCCTATCCCCGGCCCCAGGAGCCAAAAGGCAAAAAAGAACAATCAAACATGCTCTTGGTGTTTGCCGGCAACGGTTGTCTTAGAGCCTGCAGCAGCTCAGGTATTCTCTACTCCACTAAAAGCCTTCCATGACTTAAAATAATCGAGAATCAAAACGCATTTCAAGTTGCTTGGCTTGTGGTTCACATTTGGCTCAAACACTCGTTTCTAAGTCATGCCACTCTTCTGCAATGTGTCAAAGAATTACAATCTTTTGATGAGAATTAGCGTCTGTTTGACAGCTTTATTTGATGGTGATTTTAAAATACAAAAATGATAAAAATTCACTGATAAACATAAAGGTTGCTGTGATTCTCTGATAAACTTACTCTGTGGTGTACTCCCTAATTTGAGGCAGACATTTGCATTTTGTGTGCTATGTCAGATTCGAGGCCAACATCAGGAGGGTAGCATTGTGTGGAAAGAGTTCTGCAAATCCTGCTGTGACAACTAGGCCAAAGCAATAGTAAAATACTGTAATGCTTACTCAAATGTCCCACCTCCTTGTCAGCACTTCATCTATGTACCCAGACAAGATCTGTTTAGTATATAATTTGCTAATTTTCAGTTAGCCAGGCTTGCTCCATGCCAGACTCACTTCCAATTCAGCTGGGAGTCAATCCACTCATCCTCCAGGACTTGCCACCAGGCTCAGTGTGTGCATCTGTTCTCTTTAGATGAGTTGCACAATGCTCCCATCTAGTGGTTCCATACAGGGCTCTGCAGTTTTAAGCAAACTCACACCTAAGGTTGTCTTTGTGCTTTGCTTCCAGTGTACAAATGTTAAATGCTAAATGTAAGAAGTATGTTCATGGAGGGACATTAACTGTATACTGTCCACAGGCTGGTTTGATTAAATCCACTTAAACATAAAAAAATAAGCAAAAAGTCCAAGGAAAATACTGTCAGTTATTTAGTATAGAACAGAAAAGGAATTCCAGTGTTTTGAATTTTGATAAAATCACTCTTTCATCATCATTAGCTGAAGTGGGTTGCAGATTTGGTACACTGTGGTTCAGTGTCAATCAAACAGACAACAAAAGCAGAAAAGTCCTGCTCCTTTCTTGTTTATTTCATTAGCCTTATTAGACCCACTGTGCACTCTGTATCTCTACGGCTTCCTCCCGGCTCTCCTCGAGGACTTCTTGACCTGCTTGGATTCAGTCAGTCCAGTGCTGTTGTGTTTGATCTCCTCGCGGGACGGAGCGCACTCTTCTTCGTCATCACTAACCTGGGGAGTGTCTGTGAGATGGGATAAAGAAAGAAAGGCAGATTCTCTGTCAAGACATCTGCACAACTGCCAGACAGTCTTGAAATTGAAGCCTTGAATGTATTCCTGATATATATTTCTTATTTTGATCAAATTAGTGCTCTTTTTCCTTGAATTCACATTGTTATGGTAGTAACATCTATCCCTATTTTCCATAAGGAACCCCTATTTTACCATTGAGTACACTGATGACCCCAGCCACACACAACCTTGACTGAGGAGAGTGACACCTGTGTTCCAGCAGCTTCAAAACCACAGCAGACCTGTTTTTGTGGTGATTGTTGGATTACAGCTGACCATCAGAACCGACTCGTGTAAATCTATAATGCACTTTCTCAGATCTGTACTGAGCTCTTTGGATTGTCCCATTGTGATGTGGCTCAATCTCGTGCGTCTAGTGCAGTCAAACAAGCTCCATTCACACAGACACAGAGACATTATACTGCAGTAAATCATAATCACTGACAGGAAGTTAAGAGGCAGTCAAATGACATGCCACGGATATTGATAATATACAGTACTGTAAGTTGCTGTATGTATATTTTTGACACACATCTTTCTGTCCATTGCCTGTATGAAGTATGTTCTCTTCTCCCTGACACTGGGCCATTGGGTCATCTCTCTTTGGTTGTTGTAACAACAGTGCTTATGTAATGCAGGAATAGGCTTGAGGGCTTGTTAACAATGAGCTCAACAGTCCAAAGGCTTTGTGAACATACACCACACCTTTACCCTTGCAAGATTGAAGGCTGTTTTTTAACTTAACTAAATAAACACAAACACATAAATACATATTTTAGAAAAAAAATTATATTACTCCTTAATTTCACTGTTTATTTTTTACAAAAATGAATTCCATGCTGGGACATACTCGGGTTCGTACAGCTTTTTAAGCCTTTCAAGGTACCTAAACCCAAAATTCCCAGACTAGAAGCCTTTATCATCACATCTAAACTGTTACTATAAATGCCAGGAGACAACAAACAAACATGACGACGGGATCGTTTCATTTCAAATATTAAAAGATTTTTGGTTTCCATGAGTGACTGTGTAGATGATGAAACACCAGATTATGTAGAATATCAAGCATTTTTCAAAGATTATATTTGAATTCAAGCATATTCCAAACCTTGAAAACATAACGGTTAAAATTAAGCATTTTCCAAACTTTCAAGACTTTGTACAAACTCTACATTCTGTATATTTATATATATTAAAAAATTGTTCGTACACACCTTAAAATCAAGTGGACCTCACAACCCCCCATAAAGCTTTGACGATTCCTAGTGGGGGCTGTGACCGCTAGGTTGCCCTGATTCTACCATTTTGGCTATTTCTGTGCAATTAAAATACATTTAAGACATTTGTATTTAAGTGATGTGTGCCTTGATTCCTATTATTTTTTAACTGGATTCAAACTCCTATCAACAGATGCCACCTTTCAGTCAATATAAGTATTGACTGAAGGGTGCTTAAGGGTATTTCTCTTAACAACAATATGCTGCTTTATGCATCCAGTTCTGTAAGTTGATCCTCACCTAAAGGGGTGGTTGGTCTCTTGTTGGTCCTCAAGTCCATCGTGTTGAACTTTTCCAGCACACTGTAAACCTAAGGAAGAAGACGCAGCAGAGGCAAAGGCTTTGGAGGTTAACAACACATTAACCAGACTCATGGTCACACCTATAAAACAACAATCTTTCCCCAAAAGAGTGAGATGCATGAGGCATCAATTCAAACTACAATTGCAACATTATAAGCTAAAAGAAGGGAAAAACTATTAAAAAATCTATATATTTAAATGGACAATGGACAGGGAATTTAAACCAACAGCTGATGGGACGGATAATAGAGATATTGCTTTTGAACATGCAGAAAACACACTTTTATAAATAGTGTATATCAATCATCACATGGAACTCTGGTTAAAACAGGAAATGTGTTCTCCAAAATGCCAGTGTTCCTTTAATAGTTACATTCGATGAATTAGTCATAACTGACGAAGAAAATAGTCCAATATAAAGATGCTGAGAATCTGCACAAAATCTGGGTATCGGGCATTCCATTACACAACTATTAATATCAGTGATAGTGTTAAAGGACCAACTGTTAGAAAACTATAATAATAACATCAGCACAAAATATCAGATGCAGCCCATTAACCTGTCCCATCCTTTAAAAATTGTTTTGGTCAGACCCAAACAGAGCAGATAGAAAGTATCAGAGAATTGTAGCACCCTGTCTCGGTCCAGGCCACTGATCTCAGGTGTCTGCTGCGAGGCTCTTTGCAGTAATGTTGGCAGATGGGCCCTGATGTCCCTCAGTTTGTCTATGCTGTCAGTACTGGACGCACTGGGCAGTCTCTGAAGAAGAGTCAGAGATTTGTTGAATATGTCAGTTAGTTAGTATTAGCGTAAGTATCAAGTCAAAATGTCTGCTGCGAAAAAGATCCATGGACAACAAGCAAACAAACAAGAGTGCTCTGATGCGGACAAGAGCTAGCACGATTCAGGTTAGCAAGATTTACTCAGACAGCAAAACAACATGTAAAGATGGACAGACTGATGCTCGTCCAGCAATCACACCAGTCAAACTCAAAATATGTATGATATGTAAATATAGTATGAGAGCCTTGTGTCTTTAAGTGTAAACATTTTAACAAAGTTTGAAATGCATTTTTCATTTGCACAACAGAAACTCAGGAGAAACACGTGGAAACATGCAGTCCAAGCCAATTATTCTTGGCTCCTTTTGTTGTTGATAACAAGACTAAGAACCTACCGTACGCTAGCGGCTCTGTGAGACTATTCTGAGACACAGCAGGGCTTTGAGCTAAATGCCAACGTCGGCATGCTATTGCGCTCACTATGACAATGCTAACATGCTAATGTCAAGCAGAAACAATGTTTACCATGTTCACCATCAAGGTTTCGCATTTTAGTATGCTAACATTTGCTAATTAGCACTAAACACAAAGTTGAGCTGATGGGAACGTCATTGGTTTTGCATTGCATTGGACAAATTAAAATGTTTACATAGTGGTGCTAAATGAAAAGTGATTACAATTTATCCTGAGGGGGACATGAACATGTCTGAGAGTTGTCAAGATATTTCACTATAACCCAAAAATGTCAACCTGCTGGTGGCACTAGAGGAAAAGTAAGAGGGTCACCAAAGTGGTGGACTGACCAACATTGCCATCCCAGGGGCCATGCTAGTGGCAAGGCTAGAAACTTTGTTGGCACCTGCTTTGAGAAAAAGGATGGACGGGTGGAGCCACATGAACACAATTGAAGGGAGAACAGCTACCTACAGAGGACACAAAAAACAAGAACTTCTCTACACTATCCTCCTAGCGGAAAAAATATTGCATGTAAGTTTGGCTTGAATATGACAGTCCAAATGGATATGATCTCAGGCTACTGTGGTGGACTCAGGTGGGTACGGTGGTGTGGTCTGCCCCCTGGTTTGAAATAAGCAATCATATTTCTCAGGTAAAGCTGGTTTTGGACCAAATTACATTTGCATTTGTACAGACATTCATGGTCTCCAGAGGGTGAATCCTACTGACTTTGGTGTTACTCTAACTGTTCCTCTACCTTTTCCTCCACCATGAGGTTGAGTTTGTGGTTTTGTGTGAAATGTGTCCACAACTATTGAATGGATTGCCATAAAATGTGGCACAAACATTCATGTTCCCCTCAGGATAAATGTAATTGACTTTGATGATCCTCTGACTTTTTATCTAGCGCCATCATCAGGTCAACATTTCAATATGTCCAGTACTTTTTTCTATTTATGACCAAATACCTGCAAAACTCATGACATACCCATCAGCCTCAGCTGTACTTTGTGTTTAGCGCTTATTAGCAAATGTTTGCTTGCTAGCACGCTAAAATGAGATGGCAAACATGATGAACATTATACCTGCACAACATCAGCATGTTAGCATTGTCATTGTGAACATGTTAGCATGCTGACATTAGCATTTAGCTCTCATCACTGCTGTACAGCTTCACAGAGCCGCTAGCATGGCTGTAGACTCTAACAGCGTGTCCCAGTTCCATACTACAAACTAATGCTAAGCAGGTTTCGAGTATGCAGTCTGTTTACACTGAAAAAGTGGCAAAATACTCTAACTAGACAGTGTGTACCAAATACGGTTAATTTTTTGACTATGCTGTATTCTCCCACAATGCAATGCACAAAGAAAAGGGAGAAGCTCAGAACAGCTGGACAGTTTTAAATAAATTGTGGATGGTGGTGAGACAGCTCCAGAAAGATCTTAATCTGGATCTTGACATCTATTTGTGAAGTTTAAGTGACATTTCAAAGTCACACTTTGTATCACTTAATTGTATGTGTTGATGTATATGTTTTTTGTAACTGCTAAAAATACTATGACAATTAGTGTGTAGTGTATATATGTATTATATAGCATGGATTTGGGACACAACTTCAGGCTTGTAACAGTGTAGTCACTCTAAGAAGGCATTGCTTCATGGCCAGTATGGAGAGGAGGAATGATTACAGCAATGGCATGTTAGCACTGTATTAAGATAGACTTTGTCCTTGAAAGACAGTAGTAAACAAAAAGAAATCCTAAAACATAGTACAATGAGTGGGAAAGTTTAGAGAGCACTGTTTTTGGTCCAGACCTCAACAGGTACGCAGCTCATCCTGAAGTGGAGGTTGTTCACCCCGCGCTCCACAGTGTCCAGCAGATCCTGAGACTGCCACAGCTCAGCCTGAAGTCGTTGAACACGGTCCACTTCCTCGTTCAGCTTTGCCTGCATTTGTTCCTTCAGCTTGTCAAACCTTAAAATAAGCAGATGGAGTTTTTTAAGACAGCCCCTCTCTCAGGAAATTCTAAAAGTAAAACATGGCAGTAAAATGTCTCACTGTGTAGTATATGATTAAACTTTTAATGGCCCTATCTGAAGGTGTCTCACAGTTCTTCCTCAGCAACACTTCTGTTACTGATGTTATTTCTCTTCAGTACAAACTGTCCCTGTCCCAGCTGTTTAAGAAGATTAAGTGATGAGTGCATCAAGCAGATCAGATATTGAATATGTCACTGCACAACAACACACTCTGAGAATGGTCCAAGGTGACGGGAGACAGGATTGTGACAACATCTCAGGAGAAATCAGCAGAGGCATCAGTCAGGCCTCACCGCCCCACAACAGGTTTCCTCGCTGTGCCACACTGATAAATCTTCAATCAAGCTACAAGCGACCTATCAGGGTTGCCAGCACTGAGATGCTTTTAAATAGTCATCACCCTCATTATCAAACCTGCCACACTGCCACGGGCCTAAAACTACTACCTGCCATGAGTTAAAAGACAGATGCAGTAATCCAGATTGATGGCTCATAGCATTTGGCAAGTCCAGCATCTAGAATTGGCTGTGTAGCCTGACAACAGATGCTACATTTCTTACCTATTCACATTTATTGTCTATGAAGTTCACTGGATTCATCCTAGGATTAGGTCTTAAACTGTTACTAATATCAGTGTATTTTCTTTTTTTCACAAAATTTAACATTTAAAGTTAAAAGTTTCCTAAAATTTAAAACTACATTTCCCATGATCCCTGCCCTCATCTTCCTTCTGTCCTCACTGAACAATTTTTAGCATGCCAGTTGACAGTTTGCTAAACCCCTCCTCCAATCATAGCTTAGCAATCGTAACTAGGCACGGCAGGCCTGTCAAGCTTTGGATTTCTCCACTGACATAGGAGGTGTTTTGGGGGCTTTAATAAGAGACACTCGCCATTTAAAGAGGCGGGAGGGTGATGTCTTTGGTTTAGCCTTTCCAAATCCAAAAATACAAGAGCAAACGTGTAATGAAAGGATTAAACTGTGTTTATCTGCTCTAACGTAAACTGCAAATGTTAACATGGCTAACTAGCATACGACCTAAAGTAGTAACTGAGCATTACTTCCAAGGCCAAAAAGCACATCATTAACAACATTTTGTGGGGTTACAGTTTATGAAAAAAAATTCCTGTTCACGATAGCACAACCACTCGGGTAACATAAGGGAAATGTTGGCCTTTCACTCCTTCCACCATTTTCCTTTGTCAAAAACTACGAGACTCCACGTTTCAGGGCAGTGAAGTTGTTCCCCCTGGTTTTGTGTTAGCACCTTTTTTCGTTTGTCCCATTTCTAGTTATGTCTCTTCCATTTGCCATTGCTGGCTATAGTAAATACTAAATACAAGTAAAAAGTGGAGGTCCTGAACGATTAACAAAGCCTACTATACATTTCTTGGGAACACGCGTCCACCTCTTTTAGGAGGTCATATGGCCTGACATTACCACTGACACCCTCCGTCTGTGAACGTCTAGGATTTATGGAAAATGGTGTTTGTTGAGGTCACTAAAAAAACTAAATATTGAATAAACAACGATACTAAATTGTTTTTCAAAAAACTACCGTCCTGATCTAAACATATGGCGCGAGACACACAACACACTGTTGAGGAAGGCTCTGCTCTGAGATCACAAGTTACAGTAGAAATATCTGAATGTATACGAGAAAGGTTTGCAAAAAACTGAATATTGATGGATCTTGATGAGACCCTGTAGCTTCTGTTTTGCCAAACCAGCACTTCCAAATCACTGTAATATTGGCAATCCTCGGCATCACATTTTACAACCAAACTTAAATTCAGGGCTGCAACTAATGGTTATTTTCATTACCAATTAATCACCAGTTATTTTCTTGATTACCTGAATAACATTTGGTCTATAAAATGTCAGAAACAAGCAAGTTGACTTACTTGTTTTGTCAGACCAACAGTCCAAAACCCAAAGATATTCAGTTTACTAACACGGAAGACTATGAAAGACCAGCAAACAGCAAAAATTTTAGAAGCTACAACCAACAAAAGTATTGCAAATTCATTTTTCAATTGCCAAATTACAATCTGATATTAGGTGGCCCTCTAAGATGACCCATCTGAGCTCCTAACTAACACATATTTTACTATTTACAATTGGAGACAAGTGAAGATCATTTGAACACTGGATAACTCAGACTGTGTAGCAGGGCTTCAATGACAGTACCTTGTAGCTGTAGGTTTGGCACTGAACTTGAGTTCGGTGTACTGGAGCTCCAGATCAGCCAGGGTTTTGGCCTCCTGCCTCATCAGTTCCTCATGATGGGTTATCTCAATGAGGAGCTGCTCCTTGGTGGCTTGCTGTGACACCACCTTGCTAACTAGATCCTATGAAGACAGGCAGACACCATATCACATAGTGGTTTAAACAGGCTCTCTGGTCACATAATATCACAATAATGAGCTTCGCTTGCAATCCAGAATTTTGCAGGTATGGGGCTGTGTGCATTAACCACACACCTGCTGTATTGTGAAACGCAGCCATGGGTTTATTTGCAGTGTGTATCAATACAAATGAGGAAACATTACAATAATAACTGTGCAGCATGCGTCTTAATAAATCAACAAAGTACTACAAAACAAAAGCATACAAACATGCGTCCTTAAAGGAATAGTTCAACTTTTTCTTGCTGAGAGTCAGATGAGAAGATCAGTACCACGGTCATGTCTGTAAGCTAAATAAGAAGCGGTAGCCAGCAGCAGATTAGATTAGTTAGCATAAAGACTGGAAACGGGGGAAACGGGTAGCCTGGCTCTGTCCAAAGGGAACAAAATTCAAATACCTCATTTCTTTGTTGGGCGCAATATCTTCCTGCAGTCTCCACTTGTTGCCTGGCAACCTCATAGTGACAACAAGACTCAGAAATAGAAGCAGTTACCTAACACCCCATACAACTGCAACCTGTTGTTTTTGCACTTTTTTTCACGGATTAAACAAATGAGGTATAATGTTTTAATTAGTGAGCTTTAGAGGTGCTCGGAAGCGGAGGTCATTAACGCTGCACAGAGCCAGGCTATATGCTAAGCTAAGCTAATCGGCTGCCGGCTTTAGCTTCATATTTACCAGACAGACACGAAGCGGCATTAATCGTCTGATCTAACTCTCAGCAAGACAGCGAATACAATTATTACCCAAAGGTCAGGCTATTCCTTTAAGGACATTCACAAAAGGGATACATCATATAATTTGTTATAAAGAATTAAATTGAGTCCAAATGAAATTCTGTACCAACTACATACAAATTCATGTTTTAGCTGTGATTGAAAAGGAAAAAGGTTCCCTAAGTAATATTGTATGATCACACCATCATGTCATGGCCATCATTTTATAATATATATCATTTTAATGTAGAATACTGTTGTTTTAGAAATCTTAGCTGTCTAGGACCATTGAGGTTTGTATAACTTAATGAAAACATGAACGCCGTGAACACAATGAAACATGGTAGCACATAACTCCAGGGACATAACCCACAGTGGCTTACTATATAAACATGGAGTTCTTTTATAGTTATTTCCTGTGCCAGGATTTAAACATATAAGCTGTGATATTGCATAAGTTCATAGTTTCAACTTCTTATTTTATTTTTTGTGCCCTTGCTGTTCTACTTGTGTATTTGTACCGTGTACAGCACTTTGAAGGGGACATGTCTGCTAAAACTGTCACGGTTCGGCCCTTGGTTCTTTTATTTTGAAGTCTGTCTGGTGTTCCCGCCTCCTGTCTCAGCCCTCAGTGTTTTCACCTGTGTTTGTACTCACCTGTTCCTGATCCCCTCGTCAGTCTCTTCCCTATTTGTACCTGTCCTTTTCAGTTGGTTCTCGTCGGTTCATTGTTCTATGTCCTGTGTTCCATGTCTTGCGTTCTTCCTGCCTGTTTATCTGCCTGTCAACTTGTCTGTCAACTTGTCTGTCTACCCGTCAAGCAATAAAGCTCCCTTCACACCTCTGCCTGCTGTCTGCGCCTGGGTCCTTCCCCCTCCTGCGCCTCAACTCGTAACAGAAACTGCTTCATTAATGATACATGTAAATGTGGCTTGAGTTGAATTGACTACCTGTACGTCAGCACAGCCCAGAGTCTTTCTCAGAGACTCCATATCCCCCACCAGGTTCATGTCAAACTGGGAAGTACCACAGATGTCATAATACTGTTGATCTGCAGAGGCACACAGAGTACATATCAACACTTTTACTACTTGATGACATAACTTATTTATGGTTAGACTATTATAGTGCATTAAACACAGGGGACAGGCATTGCAGAGCTCATATTGCTCAGTTACACTGATGGACGAGTACAAGTATTTGAAGTGATGGGAGTGTGAAGCGCACCCTCGCTATTTCAAGTTCTATTTATATTTTTTCTTATTTTAAATTCTGTGTCTTTATTTACCAAAGATACACGTAGTACATAAAATAAATGTTGCTATGAAAGTTCACTTTTTAATCTTGGAATTAGTAGTTTGACAAAAAAAAAAAGATCTGATCTGACAATTGAGAGGCTGATGAAGACCTGAGATGAGGTTGAAAGCTCAGGAAAGAGCTATTAAATGGCTCTCGAATTAAGATGGGTTTTTTTGCAATAGATTGTGGCGGTTAAAAATAAAAGATAACAGGAAAATAACTGCAATTGTTAAAAAACAAACACACATGTAAGTAAGTAAATTATTTCTATTGCACCTTTCAAAACCTAGGGCCCATATTCATCTTAAATCCAATCATAGACTAAGATTTACCCTCCAACTGTCATATTGCTCATTTTTTCAAAAAATCCTTACATTTTACTCAGTGATATGTTTTCTCTGAAAAAACAAACAAACAAACCAACAAACAAAATAAATTATAGGTACAGCTTTTATTCTTAAGTTTTCCTGTGGGAGTTAAGGGTTATCTCTCTTTAGTCCAAATTTCCCCTTTTAGCAATTTAATAAATATGGGCCCAGAGTTACAAGGTGCTTCACAGGTGCAATACTACTCATTTCTCCATGTTCCATATTTTATACATGTGTAGTGTATAATAAGACAGTTGGTGTTTAGGGAATCCACCACCTACAGCAGCATAGCATGACTACAGTGACAGTGAATAAAACAAAAAATAAAAGTTCTTTGTTGCAATACCTTTGACAGGAACTGAGTGTCCTTCTTCTTCAACTTCCTGCTTGTGAAAAAAGACATAACAACAAATGAAACTTAATCAGTCACTTATTTACAAATGGATTCATCTTATTTGTCTTCACCCAAATCTGAGATTAGTTCCTTTTCCATTCTTACCCACTCCCTCAGCCTGCTCTGCCCTGTTGGGCGATGATGCCCAAGTGTTTTCTTTTGCCTATTCAGCTCCTCTTCTGCACTCAGTTTCTGCAGCTCACTATCCATTTCTCTTTTCCATTCCATCGTCTCATTTTCCATCTGAACCACCTTGCTCTGATGGGTCGGAAAGAAAGAAAAGAATGAAGACATATTTTAATCTTTGAAAGACCCTTTGATAATTGGATTTATTTAAGGAACTTTAGAGCACCACCACCATTATAATAAGGAAGTTCTTTCAACAACATGCAGTCTACATCTTCTATATGAGAAGTTTGTTGTCCCTCTATGATGAAGTGTGGTGCCAATGTGAAACTCAGTTTCGCCCCCTGTGGTGCAAATGTGTTTGAGAAATGATAGCTGAGGAGCTGCACCTGTACACTGACAACATGTGAGAAAAATGTTGCTCAAAAAATTCAGAATGAACATGTTACCAATTAAACCTATGAAACTTTTACATTTGAAAAGTTGTGACAATTGGCTCAAATATTAGCATGTGAGGATTTACACACTAAGTATGTTGATGAACACATCTGAGAATTGTTCAGATCGTTAGAAAAGCAGCTTGATGCATTCGGAGCACAGATGCTAACACAATCTATGACTAGATTATTTGAAAATATATGCAACAAGAAAAGCTGTGTGAGAAACTATAGATTTGAGAATTACACATGGTGTTCGGAGGATTTTCACTCGACAATTGTGCCAAAGCAACTTAGAAAAACTGTAAACCCCACGAGTCAAATAAACATACATGTTTACGTAATACATAACACACACAAAAACACACAATTCTTAGGACCTCAAACTCCCATTTCATAAGATAAAACTGACTTTGTGATGATGCTGAAAAGAAAATCAATTAGTTGAGTGGTCATTTTAATAGTAATAATTCAACTGAAATCAGGATAACTTATAAAAAAAATATAATGAAGAGAAACCTCTTCTCATTTTCCTGGAGACCCAGTGGAGCTTCTGGCAGACACCAGACCTTCTTGCTGTAGTGCTGTAGGTTTGTGGTGGTGAAGTCTTACCTGTGCACTCTCTGCAGCAGCCACTGCTGACCGTAAGTGTTGGGTTGCTTTGTCCACCTCTGCCAGTTCAATGGCAAGTGCATGCTCTTTCTGGTCCAGGACCTTAGACATAACACGGACCTCCTAACCACATTACAAATACAAAACATCATCTGAATGGAGCAATGGTTCTGTATTGACAGGTTACATTGCCGCTTGTTTTAATACTGCGGGGCCAACATCACAGTGTTGTACTTTATGGGGGTGTAGATTGCTGCTGGCTGTGCTAATGGTAGTTTACATTACAGCTTTATAGAAAAACTGATTTCTTCCCCCATTCATATGTTGTGTGAAAGCGTTTGGATAGCTCTCCTTTCAGCTTCTCTGGTTTCCTAATGAAGGGAAATTGTGTCATTTTATAACATTAGATTGTCTGAGTTTGGTGTTATGGAATCCCAAAGTGTTCTAATAAAAAGACATTATGAAATAAATAATAATATGAATGACTGATGTAAAATATATACATGAACGTATAACTATTTTTTACTAAATTATTAAAACTCAACTCATTATTATGAAATGTTATTTCACTTTGATGCTGAGTAATAAACCAAGCTCACAAACCCTAATAATTAGCTAATTAGCCAGCTAGGTAGTAGATGAGTAGCCTTGTTAAGCTAAATAAGTAAAAAGAGATGTTAGTTTCTGTGTCTGTGTTTATTCACAGCATTTTCTATTTTCTAGTTGAGTTTGATTCATTTCTTAAATTAATTCACAAATCGTTGGTTCATTTATATATTTTACGCAATTTATTCATATGATAATTAATTTTAGAATTACTTATTTGGTTGGTTGGACTATTTCATTTCAAATGGCCTTACCCCTTAATTCTACATTCACAGGCCTTGCTGAGTGGACCGTGGGTTCTTCTCAGTGAGCCAATCTCAGTGATTTCATTGGATCGCTCACTGACATACATTAGAATTTACACAGATACAGAAACAGCTGTACACAACTAACAGCCATGTTTGAGTGAATGAGTTTGAGTTATTTTGTCCTTCACTGCAGCACTGTGTTTTACCCACACATTCAAAATCATTCACACACAGTAGACACCCAATGAAACAGTCTCTGTATGTTGATTATGTAACTACAAGATTACATTTACTTATTTATAATAATCAATATGCTGCTGGGATACTTTGCTCTCTAACCTTTTGGTCCCCAACAGCTGGGATGTGTAGGGATGGGTATAAGAACTGGTCTTAAATTGGTACAGGGTCCGGTGATCAGAACCAAAATACCAATGAGCTTGTCATATACTTGAATTAATTCTAATACAACTGTGAGGGGAGGGAGTTTTAGATGCTGTAAGACCCAACAAGCAATTTGTTTGAAGAATACTGGGGTCCTAAGTGTGCAATTACATGGTGGTTCTGTTTACTTTCTGTTAACAGGTTTGAACTCTTGGAAGTTTTATTTTCATTTTGGCAAAGAAAATGAAAATACAGCAAAAATACAACTAATTTGCACTTGAAAAACAAGTTAAATGTAACAGGTCTGACACTACCAACCTAACAAGACAACATGCCATAAGTTTGCGGTGTTTTGGACTTCCTCAGCGCAGCAGCAGCTGCAGAAAATTCAGTGCAGGGCACCCAAGCTTATTTATTTCAATAAAAACTGTGGATGTGTTTTTAATGAATAACATAGGAGTGATATATTCTTCCTTCAATCTTGCTTTATACTCTTCTGTTTACATGTTTTTGCTTGTTTGAATGATATTTTTCTATATTAGAACTATTCCTGTTAGCTCTAATGCAATCTTAACTCACTTTCGTGTACTTGTAGTGAAGCAGCAACAGCATAGCTCACCTGCTGCAGGTGCTCACGGATGTGCCTGTAGACTGTCTGGATTTTCTTAGCTGCTGTGATCTTCATCTTCATCTTGTCTAGGTTGTTCTCCAGCTGTCGTATACGCTGACATTAGAAAATAAAGCAAAAAGTATATAGACTACAGATATTATAGTCTGTGGTCAATGATGCAATAGTAGGATGATATGAGATATGCTACAACTTGAAATTTGAATGAATTGACACTAATGCTCATGTTCCCAGAGACATGAGTTTAAGTATTTTATAGTTCAGTTACACTGTTGTTGTTGTTTTTGGGGAGGTGGTGACTGTAGGTGTAAGGTTCCAAAAAGCCCAGAAATGTCTCTGGGTGCACACGTACCTGCTTTAATGTGTCTTCACCTTTGTAATTTGTAGGTTGGAGGTTCATTGATTTCAGTGACTCCAGCAACTCATTCAACTTATCCTCTTTTTCCCTCACAGCAAATGTTAGTCTGTTGTGCTCATTGATCAGGACAAGCCTCCTCCGCTTCTCTTGTTCAATTTTTTTCTGAATGACAGGAAAATAAAAGCAGAATATGTTATTTAAATTTAATTAAACAAAACGTCCTGGTAAGAACAATGTTTCCCAATTTAAAACCTGTATTTGCTAATGAAAAGTCAAAGTGAAATTGGCAGGTTTATGGTTTATGTAGCCACTATACCATGGTGCTAGCATGGATGAGTGTCTTTGTAAAGAAAAAATTTAAAAAGGACAACAAAGCATGCTTTACCTCCAATTCAAGCTTGGACAATGGCTTTTGTGTTGTAGCAAGATTGTCATGGCTGTCCAAGACCTGTTTTGCGGCACTGTTCTCTGCTTCAATCTGTTTCTCTGGAAATAAAAATGGAGCTTTATTGAGCCTTTTAGAGATTTATTTAGCAGTGTATTCACACAACGTAGCCCTTGATTATTCCTACAACTTCCCAACTAGCTAGACTTGGTCTACTGTGTCTCCTTGAAAGTTATTTTATGGTGGACATTATTTTACTTGATGGTAGTTTTACGATGGTATGACAGAGGATAGTTTTATACTCTCAGAACTAGTGCAATATATATTCTGCAATGACTGACATTAAGGGAGATTAGCTAAAATTAATATATATTATTTACATTTAACGTATACATGTAGCTTAAGCATTGCTCACCCACACATAGTGTTAGCTACCACCCTATTTTGATACCATATAAGTTTAGTTAAGTTACAGTAATATGCCTCTGTAGCAGTGCAATGTTCTTGGAGGGCCATTTGTTTTTTATGTGTTAACTAGCTAACTAAGTTAGCTCAAATACAGTGGAGTCTTCCTCCTTGGCTGGTGGTTATCTATACTAACTAGCTTAACTAACTTTTTAAATACCTGAGATTTTGATTTGACGCGAAGTTGGAGTTCTTGCATTTTTCATCTTTGTAGAGGAATTAAAATTTAGTTTTTATCTAACTAGCTAGCTTAGCTGTTACCTGTAAGCTATACTTATTTAATGTAATTTTTATTCAAATGTGCTGAATGTATTTGCAACCTAGCTATGTTTTCAAATGATTCAACTTCAAATGACTCTTCAGTAACCCCTGCCACCCTTGGTAACTGTTGCTACGCCTGTCAAGTTTTCCAGCACATATGTGGTTGCAATGATAACTTTCGCACATTGATTTTGAAACAATGGGTCTTTGATTTCAGACAGAGGTAGATAAAAGAAGGCTGCACATTTCTTGCCGGTGACCATCAATTTTGCCGGCTGAAATGACAACTCTCACTAGCAAACTGATCAGCTGTAGCTAGCTAGCTAATTAAGCGTTAGCCCCATTATTTGGTTGTCTCTGGCTGACTTTTTAATGTACCAACTGACTCATTTTAAAATGAGTGTTTTAAAAGGGGTCTTACATATGCACCTGATGGCTGCATAGGTTTTTGATAAAGATAATTTAGGCAAAGTCGGATTTGTCTAATTCTAGTTTGTCTAAGTCTAGTTCAAATGATCGTACATAGGTCTTACATAATCATGTCATAACTTATGTACAAATTAAATGTCTTCTATTATGTTTCCCATATCACATTTAATGGTCTGTCACCTCATATGACATTATCAATAGCAATAATAAGCTGCTATCTTCAGCTTGTACCTGGTCAAAGAACTAGGGCTTTTTCTCCTATTGGCTCCTTTTTTGATGACTGGAAATGGCAACCTTTCGGCAATCGGAACAGATTAATAAAAAGTTGATACAGGGAAAAGCAACCTGTTGACATGCAGAAAATAACTGTAAATTGCAGATGCTGTTTCATTGGCCCTTTTTCACTGGTAACCCAGTCCACGTTATCTGAAGTGGCAAAAGAGAGGGATGGTGATACACAGACAAATAACCTGAAAACAAAGAAGACAAGACAAATATAATACATTTTTCAAAGACAAAAAAAGAACATAACATATAAAAGCTAATAAGACAAACTAACAAAGAATATACCGTACATTGTTCTGGCTTTAAACTACAGGAATGCAAAACATAGTAATGTGGTTTACAGAACATTAGCCACTGTGTAAATGTGACATCTTAAAGCTGCTCTTATCAATATTTTTATATTAATATAAAAATAACATTGTTAATTAACAATGGGTCAAATTACTATGTGTGACATTAAAGGGGTCGCTTGTACCAACAAACCCATAGGAAATTATCATCCGACACCCAGCAGTTCCCCACAGCTATACAGAGCATTTTAGCATCTTTCAGCTTACTGTTTTGGTTCACTCTCATCGCTCTGATCAACATAATTTCTACAAAATGCTTTGATAAACCCACAGTACACTTCCTGCCTAGTACAAAACAGCAGACAGACAAGATAGTAACAAGGTGGTGAACATTGTTGAGCAAACAGCTAAACAGCCAGATATTTTTCTCAGAAGTTGTTGGAGACCAAAACAGAGCCAAAAGGAGAGTGAATATCCACCATTGTAAGGCGATATGTCAATGTTGTCTTGCTAGCTGGCTTGAAATGAATATTGTTCTCATACACAAACAGCACACAAATTAACCATGCCTATTTAGCTCTGTTGAGACAGCCATGTCATGAGTTTAAAAAGGTATTCAGCTGTTTTTAGCTGTTGCTGTACAGAGCTCATGGCTTCCAATATGGCAGCCATTGTTACAACCTCAAAAAGAAAGAATCTCAGAGCACACTGCTCTCTGCCAGTTTAAATTTTAAATCATGTTACACCTTTGGCCACAGCTCGATCAATTAAGTCACATCAGCCTGTTAGGTGTCTGATAGCCTATGAACACCTGCTGGAACATCACTAACTGGGATTTTGTAACATGCTTGAAAGTTTGAACCAAGGGTTAAATTATCTATGCAAGCCTTATAATGAGGAAAATAAGAAGAATGAATGTATGATAAACATTCCTTGTTGAAACTATCTTAGGACGCCTGCACTAAGATAGTTTCTGCCAAACCAGTCCCTCAGTTTCACGAGACAACCCTGAAAGATAAAATTTGGATGTTATCCTTCATTTATATGGAGTAAATTGGCTGAGAATACATGCACTTTTACAGCAACGCCCTCTTTACAGTTACACCAAGAAAAAAACAAAACAAGAACAGACAGTCATAAAGAGAACAGAATCAATTAACAGGATGGAGGCTCAATTAAATAAGTTACTGACAGGTTAAGAACAATTATTGGGATGTCTTGAAGTTAAGGAGGAGGAAAAAGTGCTTTAATTGCAGTTTATTCCATGAGTCAGCTGCTGCACACTGTAAATACACTAAAAGCAACCTTTCCTGAATCAGTTATGGTACAGAGTTGTACCTGAAGCATCAACCACTTGGGGCCAGTGTTCCAGAGCAAGAAAGATTAGATATGAGATGGTTATTTTCCAACAAAGAGTCTGTAGATAAATAAATACCAGTGGTCATAATGTCGCTCAGTCAAGGAAGACTAAGCCACCTTTTCCTGTAAGATACAGTGATGAGTACTATAATTATCCCCAGTAATGAATTCATGAGAAAGTGCAAGCTATTGTTGCTAGTGGCATGGCTCTAGGGATGGCAATGCTGTACACTGAAATATCTACAGCAACTACATGACGGATTAAAATGAATTTGTACAGACACTCATCGTCCCCAGAAGATGAATCCCGCTGACTTTTATGATCCCCGAATTTTCCCTCTAGTGCCAACAGCACTTGATTTTTGCTTTTTAGTGACATGTCTTGACATCTATTACATTGTACCAAAGTTCATGGCAATCCAAACATCCATGGTACCGAGACGATGTATCTTAATAACGTTTGTGACCCCCTGACTTTTCCTGTAGCGCCACCATGAGGTTGACTTGTGGTTTTTTCATGAAATGTATCGACAACTACCAGATGGGTTGCCATGAACTTTGGTACAGACATTCATGTCCACCTCAGGATGAATTGTAATAACTTTGGTGATCCCTTAACTTTTCATCTAGCACCACCAACAGGTCAAATCTTTAAGTTGTCCAATACTTTGACCAAATACCTGCAGAACCCATGACATTCCGATCAGCCTCATCTGTAGTTTGTGTTTAGTGCTAATTAGCAAATGTCAGTATGCTAACATGCTAAACTAAGATGTTACCATTTAGCTCCCAGCACCACTGTGCCTAAGTATAGTCTAACAGAGCTACTAGCATGGCTGTAGACTCTAAGTCTTCTTTTTTGTATCTCTGTATCTCAAGAACTGCTTGTATTTTATATTCAGAAGTACTAATTTATGGTTTATAAGAGCATCTTGCAATGCTTTAAAGGTTAGCTGTAATTTCTCAGTGGCTAATTTGGACACAAACGGCAACACAGTATAAAACAGTATCATCAGCATAAAATTTGACAATCATTTGGCAATATCATTTAAATGGGCACAGGGCCCAAATGGAACCCTGCTGCACACTCTTAGTAACTGGCAGGCTGCCACCTCACTCACACACTGATGTCTGTTTGATAAATAGCTTTTGTTACAGGCATCCTTTGCACACACACCATGCACACATGTGATATTTGATAGAGGACGGCCCAGCGGCGAAGACAGGAGGCTGGCGCTCTAGGCAGCGGGACGGGAACCTCAGGCAGCTGCCGCACAAGCAGCGAGGCGGGGACCTGAGGCAGCTGCCGCACAAGCAGCGAGGCGGGGACCTGAGGCAGCTGCCGCACAAGCAGCGAGGCGGGGACCGGAGGCTGCCGCACAGGCAGCGAGGCGGGGACCGGAGGCTGGGGTGTAGGGATGCGCAGGGGTACCCCTTCCACCTGCCACTCGCCACCATGTGGGCGAACTCACGGTCCCTTCTCCAGAACCTAGCGAGGAAGGAACTCCAGGTCCTCCAAAAAAACCTCCCTCGCAACGTCAAAGTCCTCCCAGCTAAAGGGCAGGCTGGGAAGAAGTCTGTCTGCTGGGTCCAGGTGTGGTCGGTTCATTCTGTTAGGGTCTGTAGAGTGGTGAGGGAAGGACCCAAGTGCAGACAGCGGGAGGGAGGTTTTAACAAGGTGGTTTTATTGGGGGAAAAAGGCAGGAAGGGAGGCAGGTAGGCGGGCAGGCAGGTAGACAGATAGGCAGGGAAGCTGGCAGGCAGGGAGGTAGGCAAGCAGGGTAGGGTAGGGTAGCAGGCAGGCAGCAGGGGAATCTGGCAGACAACAGGGAACACGGAACAATGAACCAACCAACACTGACTGACAAGGGCAGGTACAAATAGGGAAGGAACTAACGAGGAGACGAGACACAGGTGAGTACAAACAGGTGGAAACACTCAGGGCTGAGACAGGAGGCGGGAAACACAAGACACGACTTCAAAATAAAGGCACACAGGGGTGAAACCATAACACACAGAGTCAGTGCTGCACACTTACAGCAACACTTATAGGAAAGCCCACAGGGTCTATGCTTCAATGGAAATACCAAGAATAAATATTAATTTTATTTATATTAATATAAATATAATATAAGAGCGTTACAGGGGTTCTTGGTACAACAGGAGATTGGGACGTTACCCTTCCAGTGTGCCACACCATGAACTCCACATCACCTAAACTGTACCAAAAAAAACCAACCTACCTGAATGGAATGAGCATCTATTTCCTTTGAGCAGGGGAAAGTTAAATGTCAGCAGCAAAACATATTCAAGTATACGAAAATATGAATGTAAAGAACATGGAACTGTTACAAAAACACATAGCAATGGAGTTTCAATTTCAATTCATTTTGAGTTGATATAGTGGATCATTTACCAGGTGCTGGACTGCATCAAAGTCATCTTTAATGGTCTCAAAATATGGTTGAGAAGATAAATCTCTTTCAATTATTGCTTTTAATGTTTAAAATTGACATCTCACCCATGAATGGATAACTGAATGGGCCTGCCGGGCACAGGCCCATGGGCCCAACAGGTCAGGGGGGCCCAGGCTTCACCTGCAAAATGTCACTGAAATAAACACAAAACGACTATAACGAGACATAAAATCACCACAAAGACATGCCAAATGACTCCAGAGATGTAAAATAACCACTAAGAGACACAAAACGATCCCAAAAATTACCAAGAGTGATGCAAAATGACGACAAAGAGACACAAAACGACTACTAACAGCATCTCTTTCAGTCTGGGTGTCTTGCTCCTATATAGTAGGGGTGGGGGGCCTATTACATGTCAGTGCCCAGGGGCCCATTGTCTTTCAGGAATTTAATGATCAAAATATCACGTTTGTCAGCTCACATTAAGGGCTTTGCATAGACAACCTCTGGAATTTTGGTCCATTTCCAGTGGTGAAAAGTAACTAAGTACATTTACTCAAGTACTGTACTTTAGTACAATTTTGAGGTAGTTGTACTTCAGACCTGCAAACTCACAAGAGGTGAAAAAGGTGACATGTTTGTAAACTCAACCCCTGTAGGGGGTCTGGGGGCATCCTCCCCCTGAATAATTTTTTGTGATTTTAACACGTAAACAAAGCATTCTGGTGCACTCTGAGAAGAAATTTAGTTTATTTCTTCAGTCTTTTGGCCTGTACAAGTCTTTCAAGTGATCGTTTTCACTGCTTAGCAATGTGCCTCTTTCTT